>JAGXCT010036865.1:19545-63670 GCA_022495035.1 Philopotamus ludificatus | reverse complement strand
GCGTTTAACATTGTTGTAAACAACCCATTTCTCGTCCACAGTGATGATGCGCTTCAACAATGTATCATTTTCTTGACGTTTGAGAAGCAAATCACAGACATTTCCTTCCATAAGAACATGAGGAACCCATAAGTCGAGCTTTGTGATTGTTTCAAATGATCCTGAACGTTCAAATTCGATAAATGGAATCTCTCAGCGATCTCAAGAGTTGTTATTCGCCGGTTTGCCTCAATTAATGCTTTTTTGTGTCTTTATCAGTTTCATCTGGCCTTCCAGAACGTGGTACATTTTCAACATCAAAATTTACGGATCGAAATTTTGCAAACCAGTTTTGGCACTGACGTTCTCTCAATACATCTTCTCCATACACATTGGATAATTTTTTTCTTGCTATGACAGCATTTTTACATTTTATATAGTAAAAAAGTCAAATATGCCCAAAATTCTGCTTTTCTTATTCAATATTTGAAAGGGTACCAATCAAAAACTACTGCGTAGAATCAATCGAACTCTTTCACAAGCCTACCTTGCTATATCAGCCGTCAAAATATATAATGATTATGCGGCTTAAGTGTTAAGTCCTCTGATAAAAACGAAAAAACGAAATTACTTTCCGAACAACCTAATAATAAAAGCATCAATTTCAGTTGCTAATTATTATTAATGATGATTAATGAATTGACCTTGATAATTTTGTTTTAGGCTCAGTTGTTGACAAGTATTTTTTGCATCGTGCACTCACATGTTTTAATTATTGCAATTATAATTTAAATGTAAGCAGTATAAATCAGTTATGTAAAATACGGGCCCGCGGACCGCATCTGATTCTGCTAAGAGTTTTAAATTATCTATGCAATTTTTATTATAAAAATACTTGGTGCTTTTAAGTAGGGTTTCGGTTACGGCTGAATTAAAAAATATTTATCCGTTTGGTTTTTCGTTTTCCGTTTTTTCGTTCCGGGAATAATAACGGTTAATTTCGGTTTTCGGTTCAGCTACAATTGATTATTTTTTAAATTTTCTGAAACTTTAAACCAGAGAAGACCCTTTCAACACTAACTTGTGTTGAAAGCGTCTTCTGACAATCTCTTGATGACACGTGTCTTTATTTTGTATTGAATTTCTGATGATACTTGTCTCGAGTACAGTTTTTTCGTAAAATCAGTTGCATTGAGGCCAGCGCTCTGCAATAAGGCTGTTGCCCTCAACTTCCTCATTTAATGTTTTTAAATTAATCGAAAAAATTAAGGGGGCTGAAATATTTTCAGTCAAACTTTGGCAATCTAGCCACGTTTACAAACATTATCATATGTTTCTGTTATATCGTTGCAGCTATCTTTTGTACAATTGTATTTTTTCTCGCTCATATTCGGTACGGAGCGATAAAAAACATCGCACCCGTGCCATGGTAAAACAATATTGTTGTTTTTTTTTTTTTGCAAATGCGGACAATAAAGGTCAATGATTATTTATATCTATTCTTAGACCAGAGGCTCCCAATCTTTTTCGGTTTACGGCTCTCTTAAAACATCAGATTTTTCTGCGGCTCCCTTAATACATTATTTTCAAAATTGTTGACCTTCTTGAGAAAAGCGATTACAAAAAGATGTCGCAAAAATTTCGAGAATTGGGAATTCCAACAAATTTGCCGAATTGTTTAATTGAATATTTCACGGCACCGGCTCACACTTTATGAAACCCTGCTTTATACTTTTTTAGACAAATACAAAAAGTTTGGAACAAGTAGGATTTGTATTAAAAGAGTTATTCGAGAAAATTCAAAAACTCGAGATGAATGGAGCTTTGCAATCTTTCTGTTATGCTATTCATCGATCGTAGTCAAATAAATAAATAAATTATCACCCTAGTGTCCTTTGAATCTATTTATTTCTCACAATAAAATCGAAAGTATCAATTAATTTACATTGAATTACCCAAGATAATCATTAAACTTACGCAAGATCCGTTTGACATTTAATATTTAATGGAGAAAATCGTATAACTATTTACTATTACTATCGCTGTTTATGATTATTTTCATTTTTTATTAACGTCATATCCTTAATTGAACAAGGCCGTTAAAACCGATAAAGTGCATGCATATGTACATCCATAATCTTCACCTTTGTCCTACTTAACAGCGGACGAATAAACATATAAACTTTATTTGGTCGTTTTTTTAGGATGCATAGTCCTTGTTCCGAATTTAATATATATTTTTTTGATTGATATTAAAATAATTGCCTTATATAACGCGGAAAAGAACTGAATAAAAATTAATTTTTCATATGTTTGCATTATAGTTTTTTTTGCATCATTATGTGCTCCTCTCATTACATTATATGCATTGGCAGAGATTGCCCAAAGCAATAAACATCACCATTTGTATTATTATGTACGTATGCAACAGAACAAACATATGATGAGGGAATTCCTTTTTCTCTTGAAATATTGACTTTCTGTCGCATTAGCTTAAATAGCAGAAGATGAAAAAAATGATTAAGAGCATTTTTAAATTGCGAATTTAATTTTGCTGTAAATATTACGTGTCAAATCATTTTAACCCGACATGACCCGAGCGTTTTGATTTTATGTAATGCAATTCCGATTGGCATTTGTGAATCACTATTATCATCATCCGTATTGCCAAATGTGGAATATGCACAAGGACTTTTGTGCGCGAAGAAAGTAACAAATGTTACGCGGCGAAAAAAAAATATCAACAAAAATCAACGTCGGAATCTATAATGAGATCTGTGAAAGCATTGTCGTCGCAAATCTGATTTGCATAGAAATGTTTCAAAAGAGCAATTTTTAATAATAAATCTGTCTTGATTGTATCTCAGCAATGACAAGAGCATCTCTTAAAATCGTATACACTTAACCTTTGGATTTTTTTTTTATTTGAGTCAGTTTCGTATTGAAGGAAGTCACAGTTGGATAATTTGCCGGTATAAAAGCATTGCAATGCACACATAAAGGTCATATTCATTAAAAATGAAAACAAAAACGATAGCACCATTTATGATATGACCCTCTGAATCGAAAAAAAGCGCCAAAAAATATCAATATTATTCGCATTATATTATTTCATTAAAATAACGACGAATTAATTATTTCTATTTGTATTGCACAGCGGCGGTGAACCTTTTTGTGTCCATATGGCAGTAATTTATCAATAACAGATATTTTTTCGGGAAATCTATAAAGAATGATCGACTGCATTATTTAAAAAAAAATGACATTCTAGATCAGCAAAGATTTTTATCTTCAGAAAATATTTGAATGTGTATAATTCAGATTCAAATGAATATATTACGAACCAAAAATAAATCTAGAGAGCTGATAAAACCACCAGATTTTTATGAAATTAGACTAAGTCATAGCAAAATGACATGTAGATAAAGAAAACTTGGAGCTAGATGGACACGCTTCTAAATGAATCCAAAAGCTCAGGCGAGTCAGACATAACATACCGAAATGTCACGAGATTACTGACGTGATGTTTGATAGAAGATTACCTTCAAATTAAAATGACCTAAGTGCTGACGAAGGGGCTATAAGAAAGGCTTCATATCAATTTATGTAAAAAAAAAACTATTTAATTTTTATTGCTTCTTTTCTTTATTATTTTTAATAAGCATCTCGATGATCGACGTTAGTTATCTTGAGGTTATGAATATTTATTATTTTTAAATAAAAATTCAGGGCCCCCATGAGGGCCGAAGACCTCTGCAGGGCTGTCTGCTGTCAATTCAAGGATCATGATCTGCGGAACAATCATTGCATATGGTTCGAAATATGACCGTTATGGTCATGCCATAGCTGGCGTTATTCGTTTGTTAATTCAATTTAAGAAATACTGCTAAATTATTAATTATTTTTGTTATAAAAAAATCTGAACTTTGAGGCCCCCTGAATTAATAAGGCCCCACGCGCGCACCTTATGCGCCTAAGGCGAAATTCCACTGAGAGTACCACTAATCCAATACAGAATCCGCGGTAATATAATATATCATACCAGAGCTGATTCTTCAAATGGCTGTTCACAGACCTCGAAAGCGATGCCAAGATCTTGGGCATCTAATGATCAGACAGATTACAACTTACCAAAAAAAACCGACTAGCTAATAACGACTCAGGTTTAATGCTACTGGAGAATATTGACAGAATACGTCCAGATTGAAACCGTACTTGACGATGAACATTTTGACACTATGAAAATTCGTAAACTCCTATTGTCAACTGAATTATCACATTCTGTAAATCATTTTGGAAGAAAAGCGGTCGTTGTGCATTGAGAAAATATCATAGCTCCGTTATATTCGCCACTGGATTAGTTTTGGGTCTCTAAAATTCATGATGATTAAGAAAGAGAAAATGTTATACAATTCAATAGATCGTCTACATCCGAAAATATATGTGGCGGTTATTCGACAGAGTGCGAGATAATTTTCCGCACTTTAATCTGAATTCATCCCATATTAATAGGTGATATATTGTATAGCGCCTCTGGCGGAATCAAGTGGTGTGATCTCCTCCAACAAAATGATCATCAGCGTCAACCCATGTCTCTCAACCCATGTCTCCCCGGCGGTCAAAACGTTGAGACGTTCCTAAATTTCACTCCGTCATAAGATGCAGTGGCCATCTTGTTGCGCTACACACGGATGTCGGCATGACGATTCTAGATATAGTCTTTCTCGCGGCAAACCACATCGACTAAATATTGACGGACATACGACACCGCCTGGAACACTGGTGGCTGACACTGCCTGGAACCCATGCAAGTAGACTACATCATCTACAAGCGATGTCCAGCCCCACACATCTCACGGCTGCGTCTGCCTCATGACCATCGACGGACGAAGAATAAAGTTATATCCCATTGGCATAGCTAGAATTTTTGCATCGCAGATCTGGGGCTCGGCCGCCCCCTCACTAATCAAAAAGATACAAACAAAAATCAACATCACACTCCGTACGATCACCAACGCACCCTGGTTCATCAGGAATACAGACATACAAAAAGACCTTAACATTCCTCCACTCTCCAACTTAATTAAAAAATACGCTATCCCCTTTTATAAACACCTCCATAAATTCGAATCAGTAAACCCGTCCATATCCTCACTAGCGACCTACGATCCTATACACTCCCTACTCTATCACAGAATCCCTCTCCCGAAAACCGTTATTATGCAAAAAAATAGCTAACAAAAATCTAAATAAATCAGACGCCTGTACAACACTTATGATGTTTTATTTCTGTTACTTGCTCCCTCTTCATTTGCTATCATTTCAATTGTATAAACTTAGTAATAACGATAATTGCTAAGTTAATGCTAGTGCATTTAAGCATAATTCTGTTACTATTGTATTTTCTACATATATATTTCATTCTTTATTATTTTTCATCATCTGCTGTCGGCCGCACGGACTGCGTCGCGCAGCGTCGGGGCTCTTGCGACCGGCAGTAGACTAATGCTAAGTTTCCACATTTATATTTAATAGAAATAAAAATGAAAATCAGATATGGAACTCAGACGAAAAGGAAAATCGGCAGTTGCTGACAAACCTTGTACATTAAATAGACCACTACTAGAATTTTTGCGCATATGCATATTTTCCCTAATTGATTTCCCCTTAAAGAAATGTAAAGCTTGGCCGATATGATTGATTTTGTAACGCCTAATAATTTTTAATTAGCTAAATGTTCTTTTTACACTAGAAAAATTATATGTGTGATTTATAAATCCCATTAATTTCTACTAATTATTAAATAAATTGCTTACAACACAATTTAAATATTTATGACATCCTTATGTCTTAACATTTAAATGGCTTTAAAGCCAACTAGGACGAAAATAGTTGTTTTAACATTCCAAGCAAGGTTGTTTTTAAAAAAACTAATAAATTCGGAGAAAAGAGAAACCGCGTAACAGGAAAATTATGATTTTATGATAATATTAATAATAATATCATAAAACAATCAGCCGCACAGCCGGAATTTTTTTATGCTTAACCAAAGCTGATAATTTTATTTATGAAAATAATCCGTCGTGAGAATATTTTATTGTTTTATCAAAAGCTGACCGAACAGCGAGATAATTTTGATGTTTGACCGTAAGATTATAATGTAATCTATTAAAACAATTCATACAGTAAAAAAAAATAATCTTTGGTTCAAAGCTGAAAATTACGCCTAGAAGAAAGTGCTGCGCAGTGAGAAAATGTTGATGTTTGACCGAAAACCATGTCCAAGAATAACAAGGAAAAGCGCCTAGTAAAAATATTATGTAACGTGATTATTACATGAAATATAAAGAAAATCGCCAATATTTTTGATTACGCGGGCCGACAAAATAAACAGCTCTTTGTGCATCCCTGATTTAAATACTATATTTTGTAAAAAAAGACAACATAGCTTATCCTTACGTTACAAATATATTTTTTAAATGCAGAGGCTTTCTGGAGGCCCCTGAATGCTGAGGGCCTCAATGCCTTGTATCGTTTTGCCTTAAGGGAGTTACGCGCCTAAATATTTGCTACAATGAGAAGAAGAAAATGTTTCAATTTTAAATACTTTGATTAAATCGAACTTATGATTGATTTTATTTCTTAATAATTTTCAACAATAAAAAAAACTATTGCACTCTTAGGTTATACCTCATTAGTAATTTCCGAAAACGTACATATTTTATGCAATCCACGTGGAGAAACAAAATGCAAAAATTGTGCATGCAACTCCTTTCTAAATCTCGAAATTGGCTTCTACATATAAAACGATAGTTTTTTTGTGTATAATGAAATTTGACATAGTGCCATATCTGGCACTCGTACCATAGGCTCTCCATGGCTATCATAGGATAATAAATCTATGTATATAGATATATTATTATATTTCATTGTTAATGTCATCACAAAGATGAATTGCGATACAAACCGCCAATTAAAAAAATAATGCTGACGACTTTATGATTTGCGGCATTTCGTACGCTATTACTTGAACCTGACTTGCTATTTTGAAAAAAAAATTGCCAACTTGAAAATAAAACCATACCGTGGCATTCAAATATCAATCAAATCAATTTTACAATAATGATCCACGGATTACACAACGCGAATTCAAAATACCAAACGGTACACGATTATGATTCTTTTTTCCAATATTTTCCACAACAATTGTCAATCTTTTTTCTGACTATCGATTGCTAATAAATTATTTTTTTTCAAAATATATTTAAGCTGTCAATTAATTAATTGCAACTACGTGTCGGAATCTCGCTAATGGCATTAAAATCTTACGTAATAATTCTTATGCACAAAGTTTTTCGTATATATTTTCGTATATGTACATATATATATATACAATAATCGATTTTCGTTTAAGAAAATCACGAAGTATTACGAAACGCTTATTAATTTGCATATAAACGTGAGAAATAATTGGAATCCAATAAAAAAAATATCAAATACAATCATACTGATACATATTATGGTGTTTTTTTATAAATATAATCTATGTGTGCCATGTTGATTTATTACGGACACTTCTTATATTTTAAATCCGCATTTAATCCGATAAACGATTGATGTATGAAATCATCGCGTTATCCCTTGCGGATGCAGTGATTCTAATTATTTTTTAGTGACATTTTCAATGAACTTGTGACCTTAAAAGAGAGAGATTCTGTTTCAGTAGCTCAAGGATTACATACACTGTTATTAACTTGCGTCGATATTTCACTGTGAAAATTGATAATTGTATCATAGCAATTATATTACCGGAAAGATTATTTTTAACATATTTATGCATAATTATGCGTTGCATAATATATATATTTTTTTAATAATTGACCTCCATATGCATTGTAAATACACCTGGGCCTCGTATAACACGGTCTTATGGTTCCACAAAAACACCATGTAATACAAACCTGGTATAGTTCATACAAAATTGGGGTTTGCGTTCCAAAAAAATATCAAAATTAGGTAATATTATTTATTTTTTAAATATATAATCGAAACAATATATATTTACGTATTTATTGAAAACAAATACATTAACAACATATCAAAGATCATTCATTCACCATCGCTATCACTTACAATTCCATATGTTCGACTCTTTTTCGAGATCGGTTGTGAGTTTTCTTCGTCAGTGGACTCTGGATTATTTTTGGATTTAGCCTTTTAAAAATTCTGTAATAAGCGATTGTCTGCTTTTAGCGGATAAATCTTTACATATATCGTTATAATGTGATTCACTATATTCTTCGATATCTTGAATATCCATACCATCAAATCCTTCTCCACCAACACTACGACAAAGTTAATTGTCTTTTGGTATTCAACTTCTATTGGTGGACCAACATTTTCTGCAGGGACTACTTCTGGCCACAGATTTTACCAGAAAGAATTTAAAGTAGATTGATTTATTTCTTTAACATATGCAAAAACAATATTGGACACAATTCCGAACAGAAAAAAAATCCTAGCTTGTGTAACTGTTAAATTTTCATCTTGATCGATATCATTTAATATTTTTTTAATATTCGACGAATACGCTTTAAATGTAGAAATGATTCCATGGTCCAAAGGATGCATTATAAACGTAGTGTTTGGTAGTTAAAATTATAATATTTAACATTAGGATGCTTTAAATCGGATGTCCCAGGGCATTGTCCAGTATCAATAATATTTTTCCTCATATAAGCTTCTGCATCAGGTATAAAACATTTGTAAAACAAATCCTTAAAATAATACTTGTGGTCCGAGTCTTCTTATTGGGTCTCCAATAAACATGTAAATTCATTTTGTCACAACCTTTCAATGCTCGGGGGATTAAAGACCGATTAATAAACAATAGCTTCATTAAAAATTAATTCTCCAGAAGAATTAGAACATAAGAGTAAATATATTCTTTCTTTCGCCGCCTTAAATCTCTTCGCACGTATATCGCTTTTTGATATGTAGGTTCGATGAGGTATCCTTTTCCAGTACAATCCCGTTTCGTCCGGATTAAATATCTCGTGTGGTGTGTAGCCTTTATTTTTTTATAATTTTGGCGAATTCTGGAATATTTTTTTTTGGAGATTCTCTGTCAGCCGGCGTAATTTTTTTCCGGCGCAGTTTTTATATTATGTAGAAAATTTTTAGAATCGCTTCTTAAAATTTTCAAACCATCCTCTACCAGCAGAAAAATCAACTGATAAAAGTAAAGAAACAAAGAAAATTGATAAGTCTCAACATGTTCAGTATGAATTGTCATGACGCGATCCATGGCCATACAAATCAAGCATTTTAATTCATTTTAATTATTGTTTTTTCTGAAACCATATTATATAAAGCATGTTATACAAAAATATTCCACACTTTATCAGCCCGTGTTGTATAAAACCGTGTTATGTAAAACCGTGTTATAAGAGGCTTGAGCGTACCTGGAATTATTATTGATAATTTATCAATTTCGCGATACATTTCGTCTGAAATGTTAACGATCATCTCACGCACAATCCTGAATATTTTTTTTCTATATTTAATGATTCCCATGTACATTAACACTGATTGCCAATTGCTTACTTGCGTGCAAAGTCGATGGAATTCTGTTAATTCTCACAACTAATCAGTTACGTCCCGATCCACCCAAAAAGTGGTGTAGGATTTTGTCGTTTTTTAAAATTCAATGATGCCTGCTAATTGAACGGTCTGACCATGATAATCGTTTGATGTTCGTGACACCTATGGCGATGATGATATCTCATACAAAGCCTGTTGAACCTTGACTCCGTGACATGGTTGTGTCACGACTGACATGGAAAAAAGCACAACCACAAAATTCTGCATCCGCCACTTTATTAGATTTTCTTTGAATTTTTTTATCAAGACATGTTTCAGCACGTTCGATTAATTGTCTTGTCCACATCCTGGCCGGTTATCCTGCTGCTGTTAATTGGGCACTTCGATCAATATCATCTTGTATCAAGGGTCATTCCATAAGTCCAACAATTAACAAAGCAATAGCATATTTACGTCTGATTTTTTTTTCTGAATACAATAAAAAATCGTTAATACCTGTGTATGAATTGATTAAGAAATGCGCATTCATAATGTGTTAAGTATGTAATAAATTTCAATTTATTTTTAATGTTAACGTTAAAATATAATTTATAATTTAATGATTATGTTTAGTTTTTTTTATTATTGAGTTACATCTTTAATTTTTAACATATTGCATGCCATTTAATCACCATTTAAGGAACCGGTTATTTAAATTGTATACAATTTACATAATATCAACAGATTATGTGCAAAATGTCATAATTTTATAGTTATAAATTAATCTGCTAGATGTCGCGGATTTATTTCATATTTTGACCGCAGAGGAACCTCGATTCGTCGGTTTTCAAGCGACCTCAGTGGCGAATTTAGCACTTAAGATGATCTATATTAGTGATATCGATCATACAAATATTTATTGTTTTTAGAAAATGCCGAGGGACCCCTGAATGTCAAAGGTTCCTGGAGGACCCCTGAATATTCAGGGCTGTAGTTTGACGGCCCCTTGCATCGTTTTGCCTTAACCAATCAATCAGTGCATAATATTCGAAACCACCACCAGGGTAGCCGCCCCAATAACATCCCATAGCTGGCATTTTTATTTGTCAATTTAATTTAGGAAATATGGGTAATTGTGTTAAAATCGTTTAGAGAGCTGAAAGTTTTGAGGCCCTCAGAATTAATGAGGCCCCAGGCGCGCGCCTAATACGCTTAAAGGGAAATCCGCCACTGAGCGACCCCATACAAACACAATTCGTACAAAAAAAGCAATGACTATGTTAAGCCTTAAATAAAGAAATAATTATTTATTTTCCTGACATATTTTTATTTCACATAACTTACTAATCAATGATCAATTTAACTGAGCCTTACCGATGGGGTATATTGGATACCCCAAGTTTTTGATTTTTCTCTTTTAATATGAATCATACATGTCACAAACTTGTATTCGTCTAAAAATGCAACGGACGTCGCCATGTTACATTAATTAGTAAAAAAAACAAAATTTTGCCTGTATTTTGGGTTTTTCTACTAATATAAATATCATGAATAACTATTTTTATTCATAAAATAATACAGTTAAAAAATATCAAGATGAATTGATTGAATTTAAATGCTTGGGGTCTTTTAGAGACCCCCTTCGGTCGACGGGGACGTTTTCGAGCCGTCGTGACAGATGGATTAACGTTTTATACAATAATCTTACAAAACATCCGCTAAATATACCAGAATAATGATTTTATTTGATTGACTCCTCCTCCGCTTGTAGTACGCCCAAGATTCCCCAACTGCTCTATAAAACTCCGCCCCTCGTTTACAATACGCCAAAGATTCCACAACTGCTCAATAAAATTTATTTATTTTCATATTCACGAAGTATTAAATTATTGTTATAATATTTCAAGATGGAGAATGGCTGATTCACAGCGAACATTCGCTGAATTTATCATAATAATATTAGGAATAGATAAACGAAGAAAGATATTTGTAATAATTATAATGAAGTATTAAATTTATTTTACAATATTTATTGTCATAATAATACAATAGTTTCTGGTGATATTGCGATTCCGCCTTCGTTTATAGTACGCCCAAAATTCCCCAACCGCTCGATTAAACTCCGCCCCGTACGCCAAAGGTTCCTCAACTGCACGATACAATTTATTTATTTTACTATTTACGTAGGAGTAAATTATCTTTTTGACATTACGACATAGCGAACATCTATTGAATTTACTAGAATAGCTTTAGGAACACATAAACGACGAACATTATAATGAAGTGTAATATATTACATAAGTTCTAGTTGACACTTCGACTCCTCCTTTGATTTTTACTCCGCCTTCATTTACAATACATCGTCGTATCGTAATATATTGTTTTATGTCTACGTAATAATAATTTAATAGTCGGTTGATTTTGATTGTTTATTATTATATAATAATAGCATTCATCAACATTGTCTTATATTCTTAAGTTCATATGTTAGATTCGTTTGTTCGAAATAAATAATAACTCAATTGTTTGAATATTTTTTCAACGATTTTATTTTGATTTATATTATTTTGCACGTTATCTTTTGCATATTATATATTAATTAAATCCACAAAGAGTTTCTTTTGCACGAGGACGGTGTTTATTGCAGATTATGTCGGAAGTAATTTTCCCATAACAATTTGGCATTTGATTGTGTCACAATGGTCACAGCTGCGAGTAATTCGCAAAAATGTATTAAACGTGGGTAACGACAATTTCCACAAATTAAATTGGGTCACGTCCGCCATTTTATGTTACAATGTCTGAGCCGAAAATAAGAACAGAAATATGTCCAAAACAGATTCAGCTGGCGGGGTGACCTCTTGATTGCCCACCACCCGAATTAATTACTGACACTTGTACTGTGACAATGGCGAATGCATTTTTCTCACAAAATTAACGCGCTATCGAAGTCGTATCAACGTAATTCGGTCTTTATAGCGCAATCCGAGATGGCGTTGCCAACCATCGTTAAACCGGTCGATAATTTCAAAATAATAATTAAATTATTAATTGTTTTCTCACGTCCTTTCTTTGTTATTTAACGGAAATAAATTATAACACGTTTATAATCATTTGATGTGAAAATATATTTTTTAAACCCTTTCAATGCGGCTGGTCTAAACACGATTCTGCATCTGAGTGCGGCGCCGTTTTTGTACCAAATTATTTTTTTTGGCGAGGTAAATTTGTATTTACCGTTTATCGCTATATTAGACCATTTTCCTATACGAGATTTATGCAAACATGTTGATTAGGATATGTTCTTCCATCTCAACTAAAAAAATAAACTCGATTCGCTTTATTTTCGTAATAATAAATCATACAAAATATCAATTGCTCAAACAGAGATTAAGTGAGAAAAAAATGGGAATGCGAATCAAAATCAAAAATGCGAAATGCATTTTTTTTATACCATTACATCCGTACACGTGTATGTGGAACATAATGTACGTGGAACACCCTTAACAACCCCTGAGCCGAGATACGTCCACCGATACCTACTGCGGAGATTTGAATAGAGACCACCACTGATTTGAATCGTTACGATTCATATTTACATATTACATGGTTCCTATAAATTTCTTGTGATATGTTGTATTGATTAATGGCACAGTGTTTATTGGCTGATTTTCGGCTCACAACCCACCATCCATAACTCGATCTAGTTTACATATGGCTTGACAAGTTAAAGTTTTAAAGAATCTCGCGCATGTACGACATGCGGCCGCACCCTGGACACGATTTGTATGCGCATGTACGTCATGCGCCCCGCACTGAAAGGGTTAATCTTGCTGCTGAACCACTAATCTATTAAACAACCAAATTTTTAATCGGCAATCGATTGAATTATAGAAACTTTAAAAGAAATTCGTGAAAAAAGTGTTCGAGAAAAAAGTGAGAATCGATTAGAAAATATAGACTAGCGAGGCATATACAGGTTTGCCCTAAACAAGCTTTACGCAGCAAACGAAAAGCGATCTTCTGTATACGGTAATACGGAACTTTTCTCTTTGTCTCTACTATCTAGCCAAACAACAACATTCTTTCTCGTCAAAGCTAGCGACCACGTAAGCTGGGCGGATACAAGAGTGCCCAAACACATGCGAATACGGTTCTATTTGCATATTTCATCTAATTATTATTTTGTACTAGGGAAAATATGTAAGGGGCAGTGCTTTAATTGCCCCAAAGGACGAACCTCTGCTGATTATAATAATTAGTTTATAATTATATTTTTTTTATAGTTGACAATTCCGTTTCTAATACAAAACGTAACGTTTTCTTATCTGTAAAGACACTGAGAATCTTTTGACATTTGATTTATTTTATTAGAGCAATATACAATAAAAAATTGCCATAATTTTCGTTATAATGGCTGCTTTTTTTTACGTTAACATTTTCCAAGTACGATACGATATGTAATTACGCGATACTTAGCATTTTTTCTTGAGAAAAGCTCATTAATAACTGAACCGAAGGACGCGTTGTAGCTCTCATCTTCCAGCTAATAGTTAAAATTGACCACAAATCCTATATTAAAAAATAATAATTATGGATTTAATCCCTTGACCCACTGAACAATGCATTAATACGTATCGGATTAATTTTCAACTCGATTTAACCAATTTATTTGATTGAATATCGTTTTATTATCAATTATTCCATACAATTCCTGGAACTAATGATGTTTTATATTATCAAGGTGATGCCGATAATCGCCAACAACAGATTGTATAATCTTAAACTTGATTTTCGCATGCATCACGTATACATTAATTTAAAAATACTAATACTTTCCCTAATAAATATGGAAAAATCAAATCGCGATGTTATATTCAAATCGTTGCGAAATTCTTTTCAACCGTATTTATTGGCGAAAGATTGTTTTTTTACATAATATCTGAATCAAATATTTTTGTGCACGTAATCGTGACCCGTGTTTTATAACAATCTTTACATGCAATGTAAGGTCAAGCGCAAGACACTTAAAGACAGTTGACCTTGAGTCGCTGCCGAAAATTCTATCTCACTTTTTTCTCAATTTTTTGGGAGGGTCTTTCAAGGCAAAATTTGTTTAAATCCCATAGAATATACATCAATCATCGACCACACCACCTCGCATTGTTATACGAGCTCAACATTTTGTAATACAAAAAAATATTCAATAAATAACTTAAAATCCGGCACGACGATAATGATTTATAAATCTTATGAAAAATTACGCAATTTTTTTGCTGCACTCAACAGTGTGGCCAATCTCAAAGAACATCGTGAACGATCTGATTCATTGCGATTTTGAATGATGATTAGATCATTTGCAGGATAATGATGAATGTGTCTCATTATTTTAATGAAAATTTACTCGATAATTATTTTTTGACCTTCTATGCACTCCTTAATGTTTCGCAATAAATCATTGGGATTCGAACATTAGTTTTAGCACGGTTTTGACGTAACACGGCTCGGAAAATTCTAATCAATTATTTTTTAAACTTTATTATAAAAAATATTAAAATAATTAATAAGTCTTCTGATATGTAGAAGTCACCTATTCTGTTTTAGTACACTTGTTTCTGACGTATTTTGACATGAATAATCATTGGATTTAAATTAATTAATTCTTAAACTCAACAACAAACCAATTATTTTTTTATTTATACGTAAAATATGTCGCTACTTGACAATAATCATGCCCTTTTACTAATCTTCTTCAATGATTAAAAATCACTCTCATCGCTGGAAATATTTAATGGAGGTACTTTGATCTTCAAGAGTATCTTGAATAAAATTAAAATTTTTGGTTTGTTTTGTTTTGAAATTGCATACCTCATTCGATAATATTATAGATGGTTTGAAAATAATTTTCGAAATTTATTTACGTCCTACATATAGTTATTTAGTTATTTGATCCATACTACATTTTTTTGATCGTATATAGAATCATTTATATTCTTTGAAACTAGTATTCGTTCGTCATTTAGCCGTGCTGATGCTATTTGGGACCCCTTGTTTTTTATTTCTCTTGAATAACTCTTTTAATATATAATATTACATGTCATAAACTTTTTGTATTTGTCTAAAAAATCTAAAGAATAAATATTATAAATAATTATGAACCTTTATTGTTTGCTATTGCAAGAAAAAAATAAAAACAACAATATTCACTCCTATTGTCAAGCGCGCAATGTTTTTTTTCGCTCGCTTCCGATACGATGTGCTGAGTGCGAATGACACGTGCTGCGACACATTGTCTTATATACATAAGTATTGTCCTTTATTGTCGGCAATTGCGAAAAAAAACAATATTCGCTTCTGTTGCCACGGACGCGATGTTTTTTCTTGTTTTTCTACCAAGTGCGAGTGAAACGTACGAGTGACATGAACTACGAGAGCTCAGTCTGCGGCGAGACGACTCTGAGTGCGCGAACCATTTACTATTTTTACTCTTAGAATAATTCATTTAAAAAAAATGTCAAGATATGGATGAAAAATTCGTCAATTCAATCAATCACTTAAAATGTGTGGGATCTCTGAGAGACCCCCTTCGGATATTTATACCCTATTTTCGAGCCATCGTGACGGATAGGTTAAGTACCGAATTGTTAATTTTGTAATATTTCAAATTTTACATTATTCAAACCCTTTTTTGCCAAAATGATCCAATTTGATTGGATATTCCAGAATTTATTTAGGGATTTTTTTTTAAATGCACTAGGATGTCAGAAGTAAATAGATGCGCGAAAAAAGTCTCGGTTTTTAGACTTCAATTGTGTCTGATGGCTCCAACTCTAACATTGTCGGCATTTTCGTAAGGTCCTGGATACCAGCATTGCTTGATTGTCAACCCCAAATTATCGGGCATTTCGAGCACGATATCTCTGTCCAGAATTGTAAAAATATTGTTTCTCAAAGATTGAGTAGACCAGGACCCTTAGATAGATAGAAAAAAAATAGATTGGTGACCCAAAAAAATCCATATATAAGTTTGCCCTGGTGATAAATCTCTTCAAAAGAACAGTGCAATGGCATCTCCATAGTGTTGAGCTTCACAAAAGAGGTGCGAAAAAAAATTCTTCTATTGACTAAGTTCCAGAAACAACGCCGAAGCAATTCGGCCCAACTATTAAAGGCTAAAACTGAAGACTTTCGGAAACATGTATTTTTTTTTGAAGAAATGTGATATTGTCATTTTAGTGATAGTGGATGAATTTGGAAGAATAGGGGTTCTACAGACCAATAAGAGGATATTTTTTACAAAGTGTGATTTTTTTTCACATCATCTGCATTTTTTTAATTTTTTATTCAGTGAATATCTAACTAGGCAATAGTCTGTAAGTCCGTTTAAGGGTGTAAAAGTCCTTCCCAATTAGGTTAATCGGTGATTTTAGTTTTGTGGGGAAGTGCATTGTCGTGTTGGAGATTATTTATTTATTGGATTAGTTCGTATGTTTTTCCTTAAGCTTAATCATTGTCCAATTTAAATCGCCAGAGCCAAAATTAACATCTGTTTTCAAAAGCACTAGTCCATAAATCTCGTTGATGGTTTTTACGCCCTTGACGGCTTTTAAGCCTTGATCATTCAAATAAAAAGATGAATATGTTCTTCGTTGAATTCGAGCTTTGACATTTTACCCTTAACCTTTTCCAATCTGGGCGCCAAACGTAATGGCCCAAAAGATTTTTAGCCAAAAAATTGAACCACGTTTTTTCCTATTTATTTATAAAAAAATGTTTTTTTTTAAAATTTAATATCAAAACAGACCCTTAGGGTTACGAACAAATTATTTATTTTCCGAAGATTTTTGTGGATAACCACGTTTCTTATACATAATAAAATAAAACTTGACATAAAAATACACATGACGAACAACACAACAAAATACAGTGAAACCTCGTTTTTACATGCCCGGATTTCATGTTTTCCCGCTATTTGCGTTCATTTTCATTCATTTTTGCAGTCCCGTTTATTTTAGTACATTTAGTACTAGCTTTACATTTTCCCGCAATTTACGTTTAAAATATTTAAAATTCGTACCAATTTTAAACGTATTTAAATAAATGAGCGACGTTTTCAAATGTTATGTAATTACTGACAAAATATGCTGCAAATGAAAAAGAATAGATGACAACTTTTAAGCTTAGATACTTTGATGGGAGCTAAGAAAAGAAAAAATATCTTATTCCTAAATAGATGCTTTTTCTGCAAATTTAACACTGAGGAATATAAAATTATCCTTTTTCTCTTCAAACTGTACTAGTGAACTGCAGCCATTGGACTGTTATTAGTATCATCGTTCTAATTAATTTTCATTTTTTTTCCCAACCCAGAATCTACATTTTCCCTCTAAATACTTTTTTTTTAAGAACGTAACTTCAAGAACGTAAAAACAGGGGTTTACTGTAAATTAATATACAAAGATGCTTATATCACTATGTCTTTACATAATGTGAAGTAAAAGGAGAGTATGTAAAAAATTACATGTATATTTATTAATAATATTTCGTAATTGGTCGAGAAACCAAAACCTGCAATCATTTTCCTATGAATTTTCATAAACCGTGCTAATCGTGTGTATATAGATTTCTGAGACAATAAGTCCAAGGGTAAGTTTATTTAATACATGTTGAAATATATGTTTGGAAATAAAATTGTTCAAAACATTTTATGAATTGATGAATATTTGGAATAATATTTGAATAAACATATTGTTAACAAACAGTGGAATAATCTGATATTCGAGTATTCGGCATAATAAATTATCTAAGATCACAATATTGTTTTATTTAAATTCTTCATATGCGATATCCCTAAGGTAGACGATTAATATCACAAAAACAAAATGGCATGCCATTGTATCACGAGAAGTTCGTATCATCATTAAATTGAATTTTCGAAATTATGCAAACACTCCACGACAAGAACACAATGCCGGCAATCAATTAAAAAATATTTCAAATTTCGCAACGCCAAATTTAGCGTGAATACGTCTCAATACCGCACAATAATTATATTACACGGTGAGTTCAATGGGATTTACCATCGATTCGCGCTATTGGTGCATAATAGAAATGCGAACTGTCCGACATGTGCCATAATGCAACAAACCAATCGATCTTTCGCATACGAAATACCGCCATGGGTCATAGGTGAAATATGTATTTGGGAAATACTGTTTTGTATGCAATTACAAAATAACGCCGATCGTAAATGAATCGCGTTAACAAATCGACGCGAATTTAAATAAATAACCGATTTTGTGTTTACCGGCGGGAATTTCGTTCATATTATTTTTTGCTCGGATGCCGCAAATCTCCGTTTCAATTAGAATAAAATCTTGACACTTGGTATTTGCATGTATAACGAAATTCCATCGCGGCGGTATTGTTTTTTTGATATTGCTGGCATATGGCACAACTCGCTGTCAATAAATATTGAGCTGATGAAGAAGCACTCTTCTGCGAACTCTGGCGCAATGTGTTCATGCGAGTGGCCGCTGTATGGGAACCCAAATTTAACTGGAGTTACATGATTACTGTTTTATTATGGCCATTTTTCCATTATCGATTGCGTCTCATTTTCCTTGAAAAATTTTCAGAACCTTCCTGATTTTGCAAAAGAAAATTTGGGTTAAGTCGTTTTTGAGCCAAAACATGAAATCAATTGTAAAAACAAGCGTATTGAAATGTTCTCCTCAGAAAAACTCATTGTTGAGAAATATAATATGCGACATGTGCACTTCTTATATCGATCAACAAATACTCTTTAACCTTTTCCACTCTGGATATTTTTCTTCAAAACCAATCAACTACTCTGGATTAGAAAAATACGAATATGTAAAAAATATATTTATATTGCGGAGAAGTGAATTAAAAACATCTATAATATTGTATTTGATTTGTGATAAAATATTTTTTTACTAATTAAAAAATAAAAGACCGGGTTCATTAGTTTTGGCACACTGACTGGGATTACTGACTCGTGATAAAAATATTGTTACTTAAATAAAAAGATTTATATTCATATTTTTTATTATGATAACAATTATAAATTATGCATATAATAGGGAAATATTTGCTTTAATGTTTTTATCAGAACAGCAAACAATGCAATCCCTATACTTTTTTTGTTTATCAATCGCTAACAGATGCAGAATGACGTTATTTAATCGCTGCTCTGGATCCACTCAATGTCTATCTCTTTTTTTATTAATCTTTCCTGGCGACTTCCAACCATTCCAACTAGTTTATCTACAAATTGCACTTGAGTCAGTGGTTTTTAGTCTCTTTTTAGCTTATTTTCTATAGGTTCTAATAATCAATAGGTTCCAAACAATTGGTTAGAATGTTTGACCCTACTATTCTATCACCGTTATAAAATTAATTATATTTCGTGAAAAATTATTAGACAAAGGGTACGAATTTCTTGATAAAGTTCTTGATGACGTGGGATTAATGAATGTTAAATTCTCTTCATCGTCTCTCTCATCGCTAGAGGCAAACATAGTTTTTTGGGATGATTTCACTTCCACTATCTGTTTCATTGCCGAGCGAGTTGTCTTCACCAATGTCTAAATTATCACAATTTCCATAATTTTTTGTCCATTTTTAACAATTCTGAATGAATGTGCTATTAATAATCATTCGTTAACTTTCACAATCATCACTATTATAATAAACATTATCAAACCGTAAAGGCCATCATCACTAATATCGAAATAATCATTGTCAAAAGTATCATTGAATTTAATAACAAAAGTTTATTATTTAATTATAAACACTATTTCATTGATTTTATTGTTTCACAATGTTTATCAAATAATTATGTATGTAATGGAATTAAAAAAGCATAGTTCCACAATACGAAAATAGGGTCACAGTACATAGCTTCGGACAACTTTCCGATATGAAGAAACCGACTGACTGCTCCAAAAATATTGGCATAGAAAAATATCGATAAATGCAAACATATTTCTGAGAATTAACTACGCGTAACTATAACTATAAATTTAAATAAAAAAATTGTTAGATCACATTTTGCAACCCTTCTCGATACTTATGTCTTATATTATGGCTAACAGTTATGGCCTTCAGAGTGGAAAGGGTTGAATCACATACTTTGGCAGCTCAAGGCAATTTTCAGGATGGCGTTTAACTCCTTCAGCGATTTTTACGGATGTTAAAGCATCCTAACGATCTTGATTTTGTCCAAAAATTCTTTTCACATTTCCATGTTAAGTAAAAAAAATATTCGAGCACAGCTGTCTAAATGTTTTATCCGAAATATACATTTATATACAATGATATGTAGACTTGTTAAGATATATATATTCAGGTTTTGATGGTATTTCTGAATATGTTAACAATTTATAAATGTTTCAAAATTCATGGACGCAGTTCTTCTTGCAACCTTTTACTTGAACTCGAATCCAAAAATAGCTCGATCCATATATCATTTCAGTAGCTACCTACATATTCATATTAATGTATCAGACAACAAATTTATGTTATTACAATGGTCCAATGTTATATTATAACAAATTAAAAAAATGTTATACATATTATTATATTAAAATATATGTATTAGGTAAAAGTAAAAAAAAATACAATATATATTTTTTTCTTCCGAGGGGGTGGTATCTCAGATACCTGATGCATTTCAAGTGATTGATTGAATTGATGAATTCTTCATCAATAAGTTGACATATTTTTTTAAATGGATTATGCTAAGAGTAAAAATATTTATTCATGATTTGGTTGATATGTTTGATTTTTTAACTAATCAATATTAATGACAACGCTCTCGGCGATGTCTCTCCGCAGACTGAGCTCTCGCAGCACGTGTCACTCGTACGTTTCACTCGCATTCGGCACATCGTACCGGATGCGAGCGAGAAAAAACATCGCGCGCGTGCCAACATCAGCGAATATTGTTGTTTTTATATTTTATTCTCAATTTCAGGCAATAAATAACCATAATTATTTATAATATTTATTCTTTAGACTTTTTTAGACAAATACAAACAGTTTGTGATATGCTGGATTTATATTAAAAGAGTTGTTCGATTGATTATTTTAAATTACTGCTTATGAAATTTATAGTAAATTATTTCCATAACATCATACCAAATACAAAGAACCTTTTTTAATCAATAGCGGCCTAGAGGTAGACACAGGCTCACTCTTGACTATAGACAACTAAGGTTTTGTGTCAATTTCTTTTTTGTTTTAAGCGGATCGGAATACAACAATAAGTTTAATGTGTCATCAACGATTTTAAGAGGTCTCCTTGATTTTGGTTTGTCCTACCTTTCAACCACTTTCATCAAGTTAATAAACCATCCATAGCACTGTCCAGGAATCAAGATTTATTTATTTATTTATTTTATTTTAAAGACAATGCGTGATTGGCATTACAGAATAACCCAGGTCGCCAATCACGCATAAAAACATAAATAGAATAGTCAGAAAAGAGCAAAGATACGTAATTTGGATGTAAAATAACAACAAAATAAAGTAAAAATATTTGAAATAAAAGAAAATAATGTGTAAATAAAGATAAAAGTACTATATGTTAAAAAGGAAAAAAAAAACCAAAAACCGTCATTAGTTGGTCCGTTATGATTATATAAAATCTCATGCAAGATCAGCAGAGTAGCGTCGGCAAATAAATCCACATAATTGACCAAGAGTGGTTAAGTAAGAGTGATAGCTCTGGTTGAATGCTGAGAGTACCTCTCCTCGCGTTTGGCGGAAGAAAAATCACACACGTAGTGAAGTGGCGCCCATAAAGCAACTCGCGCAGTACAAGGGGGTTATGTCCTGCGTCAAGTAGCGGCAGAAAATTAACGATGGAAATCGATTTTCTTTTCTTGAGGGCTACTTACTCCAGGCAGCCCTATACCCATGCGCTGGGGTATAAAACTGAGTAGAACCCAAACTCCCTCATGTAGAGATACCTAAGAAATTTCTTTTGTATCTTCTCTAATCTGAGGGAATTCGAGGCGTCATAAGGCGCCCATATAATGGAACCTGATTCAAGCAAGCTCCGAACCAATGCATCGTATAGCACTCGTATGACTAAGGTGCTATGTATGTGATGAGAATTTCTCAAGACGAAGACCAACATTCTTGATGATCTCATACACACGTTCGATACATGTAGGTGGAATTTTTAGAATTAGAGATCAGAGCAAAATGCGGATCTTTAACGAGACGATTGTAGGAAGGTTGCGTTTCCCAGGTCTGTGATTAAAGAGATGATGGGCTGGCACGATTTAGAAAATGTCGTTGTTTGACATTTTCAATATAGTGGAAGACGATTCGATATTGACCAATCGTGCGAGAATCGTGTCCGGCTGCGGCAGGGCATCTTCCACTGGGGTATTAGATCTAAATATTTTTAAAATAAATCTGCAAAAGTGAAACTTACATTGAAGAACCGATGAATATCATTTTATAAAATAAGATAAATAATAGAAGGTCGAATTGACCCTGGTGGTATACCGGAAGGTGTATTGCTTAGCGTACGACGTTTGGGGTCATTATGTCATATTGTTTTCTCTGTGGGGTAGCTCGAGGAAAACAATGCAAGATTATCTGAAAACCAAAACTATCAAATTTCAAAATGAGTCTAGCATGATCGACTTTATCAAACGCTTTTTCGAAGTCGTTATAGATAACGTCGACTTGAACCCCCTTGTCCAATGACTTAGACACATAATTTGAAAAACCAAGATGCCTCCATAAATATCGCTGATGTTTTATTTAGCTTCATTTGATTTATTCTTTTTATTAATTAAAATCGCATAAAATATAGCAAAAATGTATCAACCTCTGGTCATTGATTTTTTCTCTTGGCCAAAAAAAATAAAAAATGTCAAAACAGAAAGATTACTAACAGGGTTTTCGAACAATACTAACCATGGCATATTAACTCAACAGTAGCCGGTGGCATACTGATTTCAAAGTAACGCCACAAAATAATTGATATTACTTTTCGGGTTTAATTGGAATTTTGTCCCGGCTAGAACTAATAAGCAAAGTTTAAGGTATCATAAATAAATACGAAATAATTTTGAGAATATTTTCTACAATTGATTCTAGTCTGTAATTTACTAATGATAAAAAGTCTTCAATATTTTTATCACATATCGCATATTCGTCCCATGGCATTAAAAAAATATGGTGTTCAGGGGTAGAATTTTCAGCATTATATTTTGTAAGTTTTGTAAATAAGGATTTACCACACAATTATCAACGAACAGTTAAATTTTCTTTTTCTTTTTTTGAGGTTTTGCATTTCAATTTGTATCGCAATTCCAAAAAAAAAATGAAGTCATCCACGCGATTTTGTTGGCTCTATACTTCTTCTAGTAAGCTACTTAGTCTAAGTTATCGAAACAGCAATGTTCGAACATTTATTTATTATTATTGTAGGAACGGCAATTTAACATGTCATTTGTCAGAATCACAGATTAATTAAAATTTCTACATGTTTCTCAAAAAAGTATAAATAATTATCTAACAATAGTTGATTTACAAACATGTATTTAAAATTTACTCTCCCAATTAAACGGAATAGTGTTTAAGATAACCGAAGTATATTACTAATAGTTATTTTATTTGGTTACTGCTCCTTACATTTGACCCAAATAACCGACAGTCGCGATTAACCGGCGTCCCAATTAAAGTATCTATTGTGCGTAAAATTTTATTGCCGTATGAAAATATATTCATTTCGTACAATCTCTATGCGAAATTATTGAAAATATTTTAAAGAAAATTTTAATTATATTGAGAAAATTCTTGATAATTATTAATATTATATTTCTTTATAATCTCGCTGATGTAAAAACATCTGCGTAAAAGTAAAACTAATATTGAAACGATATTGCATAATATTGGCATTTATGAATAAAAAGCCATGGAAATACTATAAAATGTATCCTCATCACATGAAACTAAATCATATATTTTTAATATTCATCCTAGTATATACTTTTAATAGTTCAAAAGTATACATTTTATTGACAAAGAGTTTTCTTTAATATATCGTATATCATAAAAAAACAATTAGTATCAAAACATCGATTTAAACTCATTCTAAAGAATAAAAATGAAATTAATTATTTCAAGTAATCATAGGAAAAAAATATAATTGATAATTTACAAAACAGTTATTAAATCGTGACGAAACTTTTGCACAGTGAATTATTCGCGAATTATCAATTAATTATGAAAACCTGGGTAAATTGATAGATTTTTTTTTGATGCAACGCCGTTAAGAAAAAAAAATATGTTACATTAGCGGCTAATAAGCGTATTGCTCGTACAATCGATTGATGGATTCGTCGATGATTTTTTAATTTACCGAAAATACGTATGATACCTGTGTTTGTGCATGTTGTAAATTAACATCGCAAATTGCAGTTGAATTCCCCCATGTAGAAATCACAATAATGCAACATCGAACCACCTATATTTTATGTTCATCATCTAAAGATATGCAAAGACGTTTGTTTTTAGCATTTAGCATTTTATAGATAATTTTATTCGACGTCAGTTATTAAACTTTGACATTTCGTTATTTTTATGCATTTTGTTATATGCATATGTATAATTCTTCAGATCACGTTGTGCATCATTTGAAAGCTCGCTCGGGATTCAGGTCATTAACAAGATGATTTTCCAATTTATTGCACAGTTGAAGACCTTCTCGATTTATTATTATATATATTTGCAGCGATGTGGATCTTCTGTCACACTTTTCTCATCTGCATTAATTTGGGTAATTAATCAAAAAATAAATATATGCATTTGTCATTAAAAAGTCAAACAAGTACGTGATAATTTTAATACCATAATTATATATGGAACAGCATATTACCACACAATGGTATGTATTATGTGTTACACCATAATGGTGTGAAACAAATCATAAAAATCGCTATAATATATTTTAGCAGTCTCGCAGTATCACAATTAATTAATATCAATCATTATTATCATGATTTGGCAACGCGAAATTTAGGGCTTAATTAATATTAACAATAAAAAAAATATCTTAATTATTTTGGTGTGTTGGTTGTACCAGGAAGAAATACAATCGTATCGAATCGCTTTGATGATAGTCACTATAATACACACGAGTGATGCAATGATGTTGGGAATATTTAACATTTTACAGATGTGAAATTATCAGTGAGACGTGTTTGCGGAAATGTAATATTTATAAGAATGCGGTTTTAAATGTTTATGATGAACAATACCTAGAATATCTGATCAAGGACATGTTTTTTTTAGCAAACCGCAATGTTTAAGGTTTTTTTTATTATTTTATTGCTGAAAATCTTCGACGGCTTTTATGACGACCGAGTTGCGGAGACGGCTAACCTAGACAATCGCGTCTGCCTTATCACCGGCGACGATGGCCCAACAGGCGCGGCGTGGTGGGGCGATGGGGGGGAATCTGCGAGACGCTGAATGTCAGCGATAACGCTGAGGATGAGCAAATCCCTTGCGGTCTCGTATAAATACTTTCACTCAATGGCGGTGGTAAACATTCGCGACATGGCAATGGACCAAGTAACACAACACTAGGATTATATTATCATTAGCCTGCACTGTCTGGTGTCGAACGAGACGGGGCGACACCGTCCAATGTGAGCTGGATAGGACTTTAGTGAATGTGCATCGGCCGAAAGCTCATACGGAGGCTTTCGCGCGTTTTTAAACTTTCGGTTCTTGTGCTAACATTAGCTGTGTGTGCGTCCAAGAAGTAATCCTCGCGGTATGTACCCAAACCAATCAATATAACGCGTCTCGCGTGTCCTACGATTAAGCAATAGGATGTAATATCGTATTCTTCAGTGTTACAAAAAAAATAAAAAAAAACGAAATACATATTCATTATTCTATTGAGAGGCAAATGCTTTCTTCGCGCTCAACATGTAAAGTATTCATGGTGGCGACATGTGAATGCTGAAAAAAATACACAACAAACATTCGTTACGTTTTCACCCGTGATTTTAGGACACGAAATGTATTTTCTAATAATAATGAATTCATATTCTGTCTGTACATCATTTTTTTAATTTTTTTTTAAGCATCGATGATATAATTATGTTGCGTTTAAAATCAGATTGACAAGCTTTAAAAGCTCACCTCTTATGAAATCATTTATTTTATATGCGATGAAGAATAATTATGCATTTTTGCAATTATTTTCATAATGAGCGATAATTGACCGGAGATCGAATTCCATCGTTCTTCATCTGCGAATGTTAACGATTTCCTGCACGCTCAAATGGGTCATCAAATATCAGTTGTCTTTGGCAACGGGCGTTACGCAATGCGCGACCAAAAAGGCATTGCACAATGGACTCATTATTGGTGAGAGATTGGTGAGAGAAAGATGGTGAAAGATAACCGAAAGTGAGAATCATCTTCAACAATGAACGGCTGCGGAGGGACACGCACGTCGGTCCCCTAACCCGATTAACATATTGCAGAATTGTCAGCGATTTTTTTCGCATATCGATATTGATGATCGTTGCAGATTTGTATCTGCATGATGTGTATATATGTTTGAGGTCAAGGTTCGCGCGTCTCTCGAGAGGATTTTACTTTCGATTTTCGAAACTTTCCATTTCATGTGGTATATTCCCGTAGGCAATACTTTCTGCATGCTGAATGATTTTTTTTTTATTAATTGCCATCTAATTGCTGCTGTCATCCAATAAAAAATGATTTTTAACATCGGATTATATTAAAAAATATTTATTTTATAGTTAGAATTGCAATAAAATGCGTCTTTCCTTAGAGATGTTTTCCTATATTTCGCGATCAGTCTATTTTGTTGCTCCACTGACACTCATCTTTTGAATTACAATTTTATTTCATATTTTATCACATGCATCTATTATATTTATATTGCATAAAGCCGTCTGGACTATTTATTACCATTGAAAAAATATTCTTTGTTGCCAAAAAAATATATATATATAATACAATGTGCCTAATCGTAGCCTCTTTTGTTGCAAAAAAAAAAATGATCTCGAACAAATCTCTTTTACTTTCAATTGAAATTAAACGAGTGTTTTCAAACATTTGTGTAGCATTCAAAATTCATTGATGTAAAGAATTGCTTCATGAACATTGAGTTCTTTTGTCAGCGATATTTTGATTCATTGCCGATAAATGGCGTGTGGAAGGAAGCATTCACTCCTCAAATGTGTCCATTCATTAATTATACGTTTTTAATTGCACAAAAATCTCGCATAGCCCTCCGCATTCAATATATGACAATATTACAAAATTCACCAAAAAAGTGAAAAAACGATTTTTCACACGCCGGCAAACGTGAATGGTTAGCCTTCGCTGAGTATTAAAACATTTTAACGATTTTTTTGCATTGATCGTTTTATCGTCAATTTTACGTGCATCACTTAACTATACATCGATTACATAGACGAGTGAGTTGTCAGACGAATCTGATGATCCTTTCACTTTTTGAAACGCATATAATAATCGTAAATCGTAAAATCCAACGGCTATCCCTTCGATCATTATGATATATAGTAAGAATGGATATACGAAACAATCGCAATAGATGCCATCAATTCTATATATCATTTTCTTTTGTCGCCATAACGTACAATGTCAATAATCCTTTCACAATTACAAAGGATTTTATCATGTATGTATTCTAATCATTTACAGCGATACGATCTTTGATTATTTCATTATTTGAACAAATTAAGAGTGTTCATGATTAAACAGTTTGCATCGATTGCTCAATAACATCTAACTTTAATATAACATAATGGAAATCTTTTTGTGAAACAACGTGTTAAAATATATGTAATTGATTTGTCAATGAGTTTGCACCGATAATTTATCGACAGTGTCAACACGCATTTTTTGCACGTACTGTCAAATTTTCTTATTTATGCAACGACGTGTGCAATTTTTTTTTTGACATATCCTTATTAGCTATTTGTGTTTTTGGTGAAAATTGAATTAAATTTAATTAACGTTTGAACAAATGATTTGCATGCAAATGATCGCTAATGATTCCTTTGTGCGTAGAATAATACTTAATTATGGAAATTTTCTATCATATTTTATTCATTTTCTGAAAAACAGGTTCTATACTCTCATATTAAATGCATGCTGTAATATCTAAAACGATTATATTTTTAAAAAATATGATTTTTGCATATGAATTGCTGATATTCATATTTAAATATTTTCATTGATGCAAAAAATAACAAGATATTTTATATATATATGAAATAATATGCAAATTCATTGAGATTTTCGTTCGTATGAAAGCCCTGCACGTAATCACCGATTATTCGCGGATGATTTAACGAGAAGACATCTTCTTCATGATCGTCGTCTTCTGAAATAAAGTGAAAGCGACTCATTGTGCACGGATACCATGTATTTGGTTTTAATTAACGAAAATTGCAACGGAGCTCTATACCACAATATATTATCTCGGTCGCATGATGTGCGGTCCGATCTCATAACTCTCCGGAACAAATTCGCTTTACGTGCTCGCACATTATTAATTGCGACTCCGCGTCGAGAATATCTAATCGCTGAAAATCTCTAAAAATGAAAATTTTGCAAAAATCAGTGCGTTATTATTAAATTGTGCAACGATTATCATTTTTCTCATGAGCGCGAGAACCGTGTGCGGGTCACTTTGGAAAATTTTCGCACGTTTTCCCACCAACAATAATATTATATACATTTTTATTATTATTAAATCGATTAAATAATATATTATCGTATTGATTTCTATCGCATCTATACACGGCGAAAGTTAAATTTATTACTATTTATTATACGCGTGATATATGAGACGGGTATCGATACTTACTGAAAAAAAAAACAATATTATCAATAATAATCGTGAGCGTCCGTGTTTCACCTTTACAGAATTTCCAAAAAAATCTGTTATTTATTACTACTCAACATCTGAAATCCTTTGATATAACATACGTAAAAGTAAAAACGTGTATAAAAATATGCAAAGGTCAACAGTTGACTGGCTGGAACGTCGATAAATTAGAGACATCGATAGGACACCACTGGCTCATAATTGCATAATATTTATTATTATGTTTAATCTCAATATATTGTATACACAATGTATTGTGAGCGTTAGATATATCGAATAGCGATGTTACCATCGAATTTTGCAACGATATTTCGCAATATTTGGCACAAACACACGACGTATTATATTATAGAAGTGCATGATTAAAATACTTGCACAACGCGGTTTTTCCATGTACTACAAAGAGCATTATGTTAATTATATACATTTTAAAATAATGAACGATTTGCGTTTATATTATATAAGCAAATATGTGACCCGATCCACTTGAGACGTTGAATAACACGATTTTGCATCGCAATGATGATTTTCGATTTTTATTTTTTTTTTCTGAATCTTCTTCGTATGCTATGATATATAATTTATTTTTTGAGAGTGAAAGTATTGGTATATCCAAAAAAATAATAACGCTAGACAAAAGCGTCATATACACGAAAAATAATATATATTCAAATGTCCTCATATCGTATGTACATAATGATTACACGTCCATTGTATGCATCACAGGTTAATTTTATAGCACCACTATAATAGTGCTAAATTCAAATTTTCACTTTCACTCGCATCTCCGGCGATCCTGACGTCTTTGCACATTGAGATGTTGACATTTGATTATGGCAAAATAATATTCTTGAACTTGTGCATGTTATACGATAGACAAAAAAGGATTCGCATTGATCTATTGATTGCCAAGGTCCATCTGAATGAAAATATTAGAGAAACGTGACTTGGGATTTTTTTAAAATCCGTATTAACGCCTACGTTTTACGCTTTTTGCATAAAACATACGGCACGAATTATTCAAATATTTATTAATATTAATTCTTTATTTGCAGGATCAACAAGTTGGTTATGCGGTTCATACCGCTGAACGTCGTCGTCGCTCTGGTGAGTCAATCGATCTTATTTTATTTTTATTAAAAAAAACACACAATTTTATTCATAAAAAGTGAAATCAACGACAGATATAAAAATGAAATGGGTCGAATATATCAACGAAAAAAGCCCACGTAATTTCGTATTTATATTGTGCAATAATTTCCGAGCGAAATTCGGTGAAAAGAAGGGCAGATGTTCAGGTCGATAAGGTCAGCAAAACAGTTGCACGTTTTGACGATTGCATTAATTCAATTCACACAAAAAGTGACCAATTTTCGCGGCGAAAAAAATCCGTGTGTGTGAAAGAAATTATTTATTTTATCGCCAAATTAACCGGATACGGATTGCGCAACGGCTATCATAGCATCCATTTTTTTTTGTATGAAGATTCGCCATTGTGCCTGCGGTTTTCTCAATTATCTGCGAAATTTCCCTTGCACGGTTTGCATAATAATTGCATCATCTGGCCTATGCATAGAAAAAAAACGTTTTTTAATTGTTAAATAATAAATCCAGACGCCGTCGCTAATTACGATTTTATGATCTTAACCTTTTTGGCGCTGATTGCAAATTAATTAAACGTGCGATCGTAGATTAATGAATTTTAATGCATATCCTGATTGCATGTATTATTTTTTATGTTCTTATGTTAATTTAAAAATATTAGACATGGCGTAAATAATAATAATCCACTGCTTTAAAGTCGCACGTAATTTCTGTGGAACGATTTTTTAAATATAATCCAAATTTTAGAAAACACATTTCAATGCATTTATTTGAATATACAATAAACTAAGATTGTAAATATATTCTACTCCATAATCAAAACAAAAATAATCTTGAAGTCATGAATAACCACTTTTCAAAATAAATCAACTTTATATTAATATTTACTATACAATTTAACATATGATGGGGATTTAATTTATTAAATTAGTTGAAAAAAAATAATTATTGATTAATAAATTAAATTTTTTTGATAAAAACCATTTTCGTATTTTAATATCTCGTTCTCTGATTTGCATTGGTCGATGAGCTTCGTAAATATTGCATAAATTGGAATCGAAAGTTATAAAAAAAATATATAGAACAAATATAAATACGGAATATGTGCACTAAAACATAAACACAAACAATATTACAAAACGACACTCCTTGCTTTCATAAAAGCTTTCACTCTTCTTGAAATTGAGTGTAATGTTTTTTTTAATTTTTAATTTATTCAAATATCATATGTCACCGGTTTAATATATTCTTGTTTGTGCTATTTTCTGATTTCACTGATTTTCTCACTTGGAATTGATTCAAAATCAAAATTATTTGATTTATTGGTGCATTTTTTTTATTACGTGGTAGATACGTTCTACCAAAAACCGTGAAAAAGTGAGAATTCATAGAAAAATTTAAAAATATTTTTTTTTTATTCCTGTCTCTTCAGTTTTGACAAAACATCATAGTTTTTCTATTTTTGGAAATATCAAGGAAGTGATAACACATCATAATATTCATTCCACATACAACTAAATCTTTTTTTACGCTGTAGATACGTTCCAGCAAAAACCGTGTACAAAAAAATGTTTAAAACATCGATAAAATTATCTGTGATTTCAAAAACTGTATTATAGAAGATCGTGTAATAATGAAAACCCAATAAATAAATTATACAAAATATTATTCATACATAAGTATTTTATTTTAAAAAAATAATACTATCGACATGTCTAGTGTGTTATTCTAGTTGTGGGAAAACCAGGGCTTCGAACCAGATCTGAACCGATAGCCGGAAAAAATGTTATTTTGATCGGAACGAAAACCGGAACCGAACCCAAAAAAATATCAGGGTTATCGGTTTTAATACATTTTCAAATATCAACACAAATTTTCAGTCACATTTAAAAATTAAATCCGTATAAAAAAGGAATGCAACTTATTTTATAGGGAACAACTGTACTTGTGACACGTGTCATCTCAAATTATTCAAAATAACTTGGACAAATTCCAATTTTTATAAAAATATTTTTTAAATCGTCTGATTAAAAGGTAAAGGTAAACGACGTAAATGATTTTATAAGAAGCAAGGAATTAGCATTAGACACACATATTTCATCATACATAAACATAGAAGAACTATAAAATAACTTTAACCATATAAAAAGATTAGACTTGAGATATAAAATATCCCATCCTCATTTATACAAAATTTAAATGCCGGTTTTATGAGCTCCAGCAAAACAAGTTAACGTAAAAGGATCTACTCTGGTTTAAGGTTTATTTTACGGGGCAATAGAAAACTAGTTTAAATGATGGGAGATATTTTATATTTAGAGATAACTTGTTCGAGTGTTGATATACATTATTGTATCAATTAATTTATTATGCCTATTACCAAATATAGAATAAAATGTTTTAAATTATTTTTTTAATTTAAATTAAAACACAAACAATAAACAAAATACAAAACGGCGATAATTGACATCAAATATATCTACATATTCGGCCAAGTGGTTGAGCAGAGTAATAGCTTTGGTTACCGGAGAGTTTCTGAGAGCACCTCTCCTCACATTTGTTCCTCACACAACGAGCTCGATGGTACGTCGCACAATACAAGGAGGTTATGTACTGAGCCAACCAATAGCTTGAAGAAGCTTGCTTTGCTAAGTAAATCGACCTTCTTTTTTTATCGAGGGTTACATACCCCAAGCAGCCCTGTACCTATGCGCTGGGGTATAAACTTGGGTAGAATCCTAACTCCTTCATGTAGAAATATCTAAGAAATTTATTCTGCATCTTCTCTAATCTAAGGGAATTCGTGGCGTCATAAGGCCCCTATATAATGGAATCTGATTTAAGCAAGATTCGAACCGATGTATCGTATAGCACTTGTATGACTAAGGTGCTAAGTATGTGATGAGAATTACTCAAGACGAAGCCCAACATTCGTGATGATCTCATACGCACATCCGATACATGTAAACTAAATTTAACTTAGAATCAAATAAAATACCCAGATCTTTAACAGACGATTGCTTAGGGAGAATTACGTTCCCAAGTCTGTAATTAAAGATGATGGGCTCCTTTCATCTAGAAAATGTCATTGTTTGTCATTTACTAATACTTAATGGAAGACGATGTAATATTGACCAATCGTGAAAAGAATCAATGTTCAGCTCCAGCTGAACATCTTCCACTGAAGTAATATAATAAATTAAAACATTTAAAAAACAATCAATCGGAGCTGAACCGAAAACCGAAACTAACCGTTATTTTCCGTAACAAGTAAAGCTACAACACTTGGATTTCACATAATCATTTATACGACCTTCTGAATAGAATAGTTTCCTCACCCCCGTTCTAGACCATTATTTTGCAACATTACTCGATTCGTATTAATCAGCTGTAGCTGCAAAAAAAATACACAACCTTAAATTTATGCAAAAATCTATTATTTAGCCAGTCGAGCACAATGGCACGCAATTCGCTCATTTTATATTGTGCGTAACGTCTATCCCGCAATGAAACTGTATTACAGCAACAATAACGCATATATTTTACACCTGTCCATTTGGCGTTTGCAGACGCAGAACATCGTTTGTTTCAACAATTTGGAGATGATTAAGTCAATCGTTTCTGAACAATAAAAAATGGGTATTGCAAGAATGATTTATGTCCGAATCAAGCGGCCATTCATGCCGACGTCCAAATTAGCCGCATTGTTGTCGAATGAAAATATTTAAGTTTCGCAGAATCAATTCGCACTGTGCAAATACTGAATCGATAGAATAATTGCGGTGCATACGTAACGTGTAATTGCGTATGTAATCTCAGCAAACGCGCCGTAATAAATCTCGCGTTGAATTAGACGATTATATCATAAATTATCATATATATTGAACGGTTAATGAACGATAATTATTTTTCAGTGTCGTTTCAGCGATTACCGATGATTTGTTCATTATAAAAAAATTATGCATAAATGGAATTTACGCCTGTCAATTTTGCGAAATTGATTTCCGTGCCCTTTTCGCGCTATTAAAATCGATTTTACTATGAGTCATAATAATTTTATCAAAGTGAATTATTCAACGCCAGATGAATAAATTTAAATTGATTCTGCGTACATTTGAAATTTATAATTATTCAGGTCATTGTTGTGTTGCATTGCATAAGCAGCGTGAGATAATTCTGATACGTCGTACTAATTGAATATCATATTCACGAAATAATATTTTTAAGGCCGTTTTGTAATTGTGCGAAATAATAAATTCGAATTTCTTCAGAGTATCGTTTGATATATGGACGCGTGATCTCAATAATTTCAGAGCCGGAAGCCGCAAACATAATCGACGCTATTATATTTAATTAATAATGATAGATAATAAGTTTTGACACACATTTTCGCGCAATTTTCTATTTAATGAAAAATCGCAATCGTATGAATGAATTTTTTAGAGGAGTGTTATTCGAATTTTTACATAAAAACGCGTCTTTGACGTGTTGCGTCAGCGATGTAAAAATCAATATTGCATTATGACATTTGTCCACGATTTAGGCATCTGCTAAATTCCATATGATTCAGATGAAATATTGATTTTCACAATTTTTTTTTGAAAACAAAATATCAATGTAAATTGAATCGTGTGAAATTTTACGTAAAATTGCTGCTGCAATCGACCGGTCAAGGACGTTGAGTCTCGATTGCAATAATTTAACCCTTGCTTAATTTAACAACCGACGTCGAAATGTTGTTTGGAACGGATTCGCATGCAATTTGGCTCACAGTAGTTTTAATAAAAATCATCGTCTGACCCCCCGAGGTCACAATTATTTTTATTATCGTGCAGACCTTCGAATGGCTGGCGAAAATTGTGCATAATTTAGCAGAAGTCTGCATATCATGTTTCGAAACTGGAATTTTTGAAAATTTACAATGGCTTTTGCAAATCTTTTAATTTAATTCAGCAAATATGTTATTTTTAATCGTCATATTAGAATCCGCATTCTAAGTTTATGATTTATATTCGTATATTTTATAAAAAAGATCTCTCAAAAAAAATCGTGTTATACAAGGGTTTCATATTTATTTCGGTTTAGTATATAGTATATAATCTCCATACTTTTTAAAACCATACCTATATGTAAATAAGTTTCAGTATTGCCTCATTATTTTTTTATTTGATCTGAACAAACACACCATCATATTTGCTTCTTTATTAGAGATTAATTAGCGAAATTTCAGGGCTACTCATAGAAAATGAAAATTTGTTAGAGCAAGGTCAGAAATATAAGAACTATAGTATATTGATAAAATAAGCAAATTTTCATTTTTCTCAGTTTTTTTTATTCCAACGAATACGGTGTTCTTTTTGGCCATGAAACCTCTTCGACAGACAATAATCAAATAAGCATCATATATGGCGACCAATGTCAAGATACGTCAGGGATAAATGTAATAAGACAACAAAAATGTTGACAATTTAATTATCAATTTTAAAAAATCTTCATATTTTTTTAAATGTGTTAGTAATTTAAGTAAAAATCTTAATAAAATATATAAATATTATAAATGCATATTTTGCGACCATAAAAAAAATCTGTGACTTACGATCATAGTCAAAACTATAAAATAAGGCTGTGAATGATAATAAATCTGAAATCATTAACAATAATTTTAATCAGTAAGATTATTTAAATATTTTTACATATTACATAATAATTTGAAACCTCACTATTAAAGGGACTGATAAATTATTTTTTACATAAATCTGTCGTAAACATTCCTGCTTTCAATCTTTTCTACTCTGTGGGCCAGACGTATTGGCCCAAAAGATTTTATAGTAAGCATATTTTTTTATTTAAAAAAAATAATGATTTATTAAATATGATATTATTAATTTTCCAAATAAATAACTGTATTTATAAATTCGTAAACAAATAAATAATCAGAGCAACTCATAGATTCGACTAAATATAGTCACTGAAAAGACCTTCAACCCTCGATCCCCTACCCTTTTAGCATTTTATTTTATTGGAATTCATATCCGAGTGATTTTTTAGTTTTGATTACTTTTATTTATATTAAACAATCCGTCACAGTCATCCGGCCCGAGAACAACTACGTCGTCCGAAAGGGGTATCTTAGAGACCCCAAGCATTTCAAATCAAGTTATTGATGTATTCTTCAACAATATCTTGTAATTTTTTAAAAAAATGGATTATTCTCTCGGTGATGTTTCGCTGCAAACTCTTGAGATCTCGTAGCATGTGCCACTCGCACTCGGCACATCGTACCGGATGCTAGCGCGAAAAAACATCGCGTGCGTGAGAACAGCGGCGAATATTGTTGTTTTTTTTCGCAATCGCAAACAATAAAGGACAATGCTTATTAATAATATATATTTTTTAGACTTTTTTAGATAAAATACAAAAAGTTTGTGACATGTAGGATTTATATTAAAAGAGTTATTCGAGATAAATAAAAAACTTTAAAAAGCTTTCGTTCCGAAATAAAAATGTATTTTCAGCGGTTTTCGATTTTAGATTTACTTTCGGTTAAATTTACTCAATCATTATATAAAAAAAAACAATATGCGGATTTACACTGTGATAATTTTTTGCGAAATGATGTTAAATGAGTGCGAATATTTTTTTCTCGTTTATTAAACAAATGTTGGTTTGTCTCGTTGTAAACAATGTTCAATGTTAAAAAATATACCTTGAATAAATTATGGCATCTAATTCGAGTATAATTTTCTCATGATAGATGCATTTTCGTACGAAGAAATATATACACATTGTTGCAAAATTGTATAAATAAACAATTGATCATTTAATAAATATGTATAATCGCAAATATAATGTATTCACTTTCCACGTATATATTTGATATTTACAGAAATGTGCATCATTTCTCTAATAGCTGTCATTTTAGCATATTTACATAACCTCTCGGTTTTGCATATGTCAATGACATTCATCGTCGTCCCAGACGTGTGTAGATGCATAACTCTCTCTTTTTTACACGCATTTGTAAAAAAAAAACAGATGTACCAACCGGCTTATTAGGATTTTTCCCCGAAAAAAGCCCATTTACATATGTACACATATTGTTATCGACTATACCTAATTCGGTACATTGTGTTTGCAATAATAAAATATTATTCAATTAATATTGATTGCTGGGTGTGAAGGGTTATGACACGTTTTGGTAACCGTGATCAATTAAGAATCGAAAAAAATTCTATATAAAATGACAGAAAATTACTCAACCCGACTAATGATGACACGGGTCATAATAAATCATGATATTTTTTCGAGAGATGCAATAATTGCCAAATTTTGATTTAATGAGCTGCTGTAATCAATTCAAAAATTCGGCGGCGGGGTCATCAATTTGGTATTGCTCCAGTTCATAATTTGGCATACGCTTTTTTTTATGCTAAAGACGTATCGCCGGAAATTACATTTTTGCACGAACACGTACAAAAATAGTGTACAGTTTAATTTTTAACGACTTCATTGTAACGAAAACAATATACGTTTAACAAAAAATCTATTCTTTTATTATATGCCATGGTATTAATCTCTTATCGTAGCTATTATATATTGTTCTTAATTATGGTGAGCGAAAGAAAAATATTTTTCATATAAAAGCGAATCGAACACCAGTGAAAATCGACTCGTGACTCAATAGTAAAATATTTATTGATAATTTAAGCGTATGTTAATCAAATTCTATTATCACCTGATATTTTTTGTTATGAGATTTTATGAATAATTTTGCAATTTCGTGCAATAATCATGCTCAGATGTCATGTGTGCTAATTGCATTGCATAATGTTTATATCTGTGGTCATTAACCTTGTATGTGAAGGCTGCTGTATACGTTTTTCATTTATTTTCCATATAAATTCATAAAATATAATTAATTTCTTTGTATGAATTCGTTAGATATAAGACGATTTTTATTAATGATTGATTTCTAAGATCATTAGATCCCGTATGCTCGAGTGGGGTTATGAAATAGATCGTTAAAATTATATTGGCATTTAAAAATACATATTTAGCAACGAAAGAAAAAGTCGCAAACTACTTTTTAGATCGCTTATCGAACAATAAATAAACTTTTTACGCCACCATTATCAATTGTATGTTAATATCGCTGTGACAAGTATTATGTGATTATTTTTTTATGTCATCATTATCAAGTATTATCACGGATAGCCGTAGAAAAAAATAAATACTTTCTCATACGTCCCATCAAAATGTATGCATTATTTATTATCCGTTTTTTTGATATTTTTTACGTTTTTAAATAAAATAATAAGCAAAATGCTAGCTTATATAAATATAATTTAATTATTGCATGAGGAAGATCATCATGATACCGATTTATCTAATTTTGAAATAAGGCATATAATAGAATACTGTTTAAAATTATTAATTGTGGCATTTAGCGCATTTCCAGCTATACAAAAGGGCAAATGCCATCACTTTCTATTAATCATCTCTGTTTTTAAAATTAAATATGTTCACGTTTCATAATTTTTCATTTGATAATCGTAGCACACCTTCAACAAATTGACCCGGATATTAATTTAAAATTAAATTATATATCATAACGCACGTGTATGGCCGTAATAATAAAATGCATCGCAAAAAAATATAAATAATTGCATTTTCCTCGTGCAGTTTATGTTGCAAAATTTAGCAGACCAATAAAATCTTCGCCAATTATGTACGATAGCCAACTTCACTGTTGAGCAACCACATTATAAATTTGAAATATTAACATCTGAAGACTGATTTCGCGGTTCATTCATAATCGTTGATGATGGAAAAAAAAATCGCCGGTCAACCGTATTGAACTCGGCGTTTTGTTGCCATTTTTTTGCACCATTAACTGTGTAAACATAATTTCGAGCATGATCTTCAATTGAATATGTAATAAATATTTTTTCAGCTAAAAAATTCGGATTTTAAATCGCTAATTATAGCCATTGTTGTGTGAATTTTCTTGCACGCAAACATTTTGGCATTGGGAACTGGCGAAAAAACGCATTCCGACGCAATATTGTTTTTGCGATTACCCACTGTTTATATTAATTTAGCCATAAAGCTTTGTCATTTTTCGCATTCGATCACAATTGCATTACAATTATAAAAAAAAAGCTTTTGTAATTTTCATATTAACAATTTCGGTTTTATAATGCGTTGCGTAATTTTATTACACGCTTAAGTATGTGCGCAAAAAAATATACGGTAGTTCCACACGCGTGTAAAAAAAAATTCAATATTTTCGTACGCTAATATTACGACAGAGGTGAAATTTTCTGCTATATTTGCGAACTTGGGAAACGCATCTCAAAATTATTATACGATTCTACTTTCACTAATCGTGCAACGACCACATGTGCATATAATAAAATTGTATTACGTTTTAATTATTTGATTAAATTCGTCTGCACTTATAAAATGTCAATTTCGCAGACGCTTTAAATTATATGGTGTCTATAAATTCATTCGTGTGATATCGTCATAACCGCCTTTTAATAATGATTGGATGCGAATTCTTGTCCACCTGGAGGCTATTGAAACACGAACTCTGAACTTAACATCGCCGCCGAGGAAATATGCTGATGATACACCTGACGAGAAAGGAAAATCAAAACGATTATCCACTCTTTAAGCGTTGAATATCCATTTAACACAGATGTAATGCAAGAGCAGTTAAATGCACAAATTGCAAAAGAAAGGTCGACGGATCAACTTCTGAACATCTTTTTTTACAACGTAATTATCGTAATGTGTTAACGATAATATATCATATCTTTAATAATTATTATACGAGAATTGGTTAAAAAAATAATACACGCAATTTATTGCAAATTTACGGTGTGATGCTGATCACCTTCGGAGATATTATCCTTATCTCAATAATATCAATACTTTGTTTTTTTCATATTTTTTTAATCTGCCGTAATAGGATACGCCAGTGGCGATTAACTGCGAGCATTTGGATCTTTACGTATTTAATTGTATTTTAATACAAGTCTTTTGTTATTAAATCAGATTTTTGGGGTCTGGTGCTAATTACATTTCAGAGGCCCCTAGTAACAATAATTGTTCAGGAAACATCATCGGGAGAATATATTTTTTTTAAATTACAAGATATTGTTGAAGAGTGCATCAATATCTTGACTTGAAACGCTTGGGGTATCTGAGATACCCCCCTCGGACGACGCGATTGATTTCGAGCCTTCGTGACGGATCGGTCAAATAGATTTCTAGAATAGTACACAAATTTGGAAAAATCTAACGACACATTTACTACAGAAACACTAAATTTATCTCGTCTTATAAGTGAAGCTGAAACTAAAGCTCAATAAAATATCGAGTTGAGTCTTGGGGTCCCATTGGGGGCTCCAATAATCGGGGGCCCGTTACTCAAGCATCATAAACATTCCTATTCATAGTAATGTCATATTTTTTTAAATATATTTTTGACTCTAAAACAACACAATGGCAGTGGAGATGAAAGAATTTCAGTTACGCTATATTTACTCTATGAGTTTCAACATGAACATTTTTTAAGTCGAAGATCTGTCAATGTCTGGTAGTCCTATGACGAAGGCGTCAACTAGCAAAATATGAGTACCTCATAAATCGTCAGAAATAAACCTTGCACGGTGCGTTTTAATATGCCAATTATTAATGATTAGAGAATTTTTAATCATATTATCATTGGAGATGTGAATTGGATTCTAAAGATCAACACACAACGCAAGAGGCAGAGGTTAATCGCCAATCAACCCCCAAATTCTACCCCAAAAACAGGATTACGATTATCTAAGAAGATAATGTTGCATTTTTTTGGATATAATGTGTATGATTAATTATGAACTTGGATTATGCGTAGACAATTATCTAGATCCTTTAAAAGAGGCTCTGACTAAAAATACCCGCCTTTGTAAATCGAGGAAGGGTAAATATACACCAAGACAATTCTCGCCCACACGTTTCGAAAAAGGCGCTATAAAAAATCAATGGATTTTCTTGTGTACTTCTTCCTCATCCATTATATTCTCTGGTCATTGTCCTAAGCAATTATCATATTTTTAGATCCTTACAACATTTTTTGTAAGCGGAAAACAATATAAAACAAAAATGGAGATTAAAAACGACCTTGATTTATTTATTGCTTCAAAGAGTAAATCATTTTTTGTATTAGATATCATAAAACTAATTAAGTGATGGAAAAAGATTGTAGAAAAAAATTAGGCACCTTTTTAATATCTCTTTCGTTAAATTCTGGTGTTTTTCTTCATCGTTCCATCATCTTAAAAATATGATAATAAGTGCAACAACAGATGAAATTAATAGATATTGCAGAACGTCTAAATCTATCTCTCTTTTTTTTTCCTGCTGAATTCTTACCGCGTGTGGTCTTTCATCATCATTCTGGAGAATTCATCGTTGATTGTTTCCTGAAACTGATCTTTTTTTTAAGCAGTACCTCCATTATTTTATTAATTGGACACAATACACCTATGCTATAACAGTCTGTCCAGTAATTCATATGGAATTATTCCCAAAAGATACCGGATTCCATAAAAATCATTAACATTAAGTCCAGTAACAATCCGTCTAAGAAACAGATCGGATATATATCTGGACAGTAAAGATAAAAGATTCGTTGTTCTAAGACCGCTCGGAGAAAGTTGGACGTGCGACCAAAATCCTTGTCTATTTTTTCCCATGATTTTTAGAATTATCATTCACTGTTGACCATGGACAACTGAGGTCATGTGACAATTCCTTAATTGTTTTGTGCAAATCTGACTCCACTAATGAGTTTAAAGTGTCATCGTCGATTTTAAGAAGTCTCCCAGATTTTTGTTTGTCCTTTCACCCACTTTTGAACATTTGAAACCCTTCCAAATGTGTCTTCTCTTTGAGTATCAATTTAATGATACATCAGAAACAGGCGTGCCAACACAAAAAAAATGTTAATGTGATTAGAAAACTTTATAAGACCATCTTTATCGGTTCCATCGACATTTAACCGAGACACTATAGGTTCAAATGCGTGATCGCGGGGTTAAATCTTCTTCAGATCCCATTGTCTTATACGTCTTATAAACGACGACTAATTAAATAGATCCATCACTTCCGACACGACTGCACCGACCGATAATTAAACGCCGAGAGTCGTGACCGGTAAAAGTCGCCTAGCACCATACATTTTTTAGTAAAAAATATTTAATCACACAACCGTTTCGTTTCTTATTTATATGTAATCGATATGGCCATTTTTAGTGTTTCTTCAAATGTCAGATACCCTTTCGCATACCAAGATTGCTCACATTGATTGCTTCAACCGGCGCATCCAATACGACAATAAACTTCGTGCTCAATAAGTATTACGGAGAAACTAACGACAATTTCACCCAATACTAAACGGCATTTGCACTTCCTTGTGCGATTTTACACAATGACCTTTTATAGACGTCTTACAATGCGCTGCGTCCACTGACTACATCTGATATAAGCGATAATGATATTTACAAATGTCATTTATTTTCAGATTTATTCATTAACGGCGTAAATAAACATATGTATATCAAATAAAAAGCGATGGTCACCAAATAAGCTATTAAGGCCAAATTAAAAAGCACGCATTATCGCCAATATTGACGATTCTATCTCGTAGCATACAATTCATTTGTTTTTTTTAAATTCGATTTAATTATTTTGTATATGCTCAAGTCATGTAAATATTTAATTTCTATATTTTTAAGGTTAAGGTCAACCAAATTATCATGTTCTTTATTCAGTCGGTTAATAAATAATGCTGATCATTTTATATTGACCAATTATTTAATTAAGTTTGAATAATTACATACAAATTTATGGAGTCAGAGTGACTCTATAAACATTGACGTTACAACTTTTAATTGTCTGGTATATAAATAGATATTTATTATTCCACTAATGCGATATTTAACATATGAGGTTTAATAAAAACGCAGATTATAATTTTTCTCAAAAAAATTAATATTAATTTTGTCCAATTAAAATTAGTCCCCATCAGATACATTAGACACTTTTATGCCAGCGCTTTTTCTAACTTTAGCTTTATGTTTGATGTAGTAGGTTGAGTCATTAATAACTTCCGGGCAGTTAGAAATTGGTTTGTGAAATTTCGTTCTGGAGATAAGTCTTTGAAAGATGGACTCTTCCGACTTCGATGACATTTTAAATACGATATTGAAACAAAATCCACGCCAAACGACTAGGGAGTTAGCAGAGAGACTTAATACGTCACAATATACAGTTTATTGTCACCTGGAAAATTCGGGGAAAGTCAGCAAGTTAGGCATAAAATCGAGTCTTTTTTGGACAGGACAATAACGGGCGATGAAAAATAGATCATCTATGAAAATATTGTCTGCAAAAGACAATGGTTGAATAAGGATCAACCACCCCTACCGGACCCTAAAGCCAATATTCATG
>JAGXCT010036865.1:0-14700 GCA_022495035.1 Philopotamus ludificatus | reverse complement strand
TTTTCAGATTTTTCTGGGTATTTTTTTAAACATTAATTACTAGCAGTATCCCAAGATCTGGGTCCCAAGAAAATATATAAATGAATCCATAATTGTACATACTTATTCTCGAAGTCTCATCTCATTCTCTTCAAAATAAAAAAAAAATAGCACTTTTTGATATGTCTACGTATTTGCGGACAGCTTGTCAATTGCAGTCATTTTTTTTATTTCAAAGGATTAATTGATTTTTGTTTATTGTCTGGATAGGTACATGCCAAGGAAGAGGACCCAATTTTCCAGGTCACAACGTGTCTTTAAAAAGTGTATGCATACTCATTTAGAACTAATTTAAAAATACATATTATCAAAATTATTTTACTGACTTCACTGACAAGATGACGTAGAGCAAAATTAAAAAAAATGATCTCGAATAATATATTATTCAATAAGAATTAAAAACAAAAATATTTGAGAGCCCCTGACCTTAATTTTATAAAAAAATAATTGTTTAAACATGATATATTATAATAATTGTAAAAATATAAAGTCATTTATTGTATATTGAATAATTAGAAAATGACAATAGAATTAGCTCCTTCGCAATTCTGTCTTTATCTCCATAATGTGACAAAACGTCGTTTTTCATGTGTATTTTTTCCTTTTTCTTTTCATCTTCAGAAATAATAAGAAATCGCACGCTATATTGGGTATTTACGTCATATTGGGTAATTAATGGAGATGATGCAACACAATAGTATTATTTTTGGATAAAATTCTTTCCATATTCTCCATTTTTTCGCAGAAGCCCCAAAAATCAACAAGCACAACAAAACACGTGATACTTTTCATCAGCCAACGTTAAGTTACATCATTAACAAGTGTACCAAAACAACAACAAAAAATTATGACAATTTAACGGCAATATCTCGCGAAATAATTAAAAATCTTGAACTCATAGTACATATTATTGATTTTATTAGTATTTTTTAAGTAAAGAGTCTTTGAAAGATTAACAAGGGCGGTCGCCCTTCTGACTTCGATGACGACATTTTAAATGCGATATTGAAACAAAATCCACGCCAAACGACAATGGAGAAGTCGGTAAAGGGTTCATGAAAAACTACTGGAAAAGCTAGGACAAAAGTGACCCAAGAAAAAATTCTGGAGCTCAATTGGTCTGTTTTGCCGTATCCACCCTACTCCAGATCTTACTCTTACGGAATACCATATTTTCTGTTCTTTTCAGATTTTTTTGAAACGAAAAACTTTCATTAATGATGAGCAGGCCAATCAGGCCCTCGATACTTTCTTTCAGTCCAAACCCACCAAATTTTATGAGGAGGGGATTGATAAGTCGCAATTAAGTTGGTTATATTTAACAGCGGTGAATACATAATAGATTAATTAAATTTTGTAATTCTTTTAAAGCAAACTTATTTATGACTCAACCTACAAAATTCTTGATATTGAATGGTTAAATAAAATTCGAAGCATAAGGGCTATGCTCGTCCGCCATATGGCGCTTTTGACCCACATCGACTTCATTGCATACTTTAATAATTATTTGATCAATAAATACTTATATAATTTAAAATGTTTTACCATATTTACATACATCAATTTACCATAATCGTGCATAAGAGGATTTAGCATCGGCACAATCGGCATTGATTGCGTTACCGAATTACATACATATTGTATTTCCTCGAATGGTAATCCCACGTTTTCTCAATCGGTTTTGCCATTTAATTGATTGTTGTTTGATGAACTATCCCACTTTCTAGATTACAAGTGTTTCATACACCACCGGCACTAGTTTTTAGCGCAAAACAAATTGACCGGAATGGGCATCGCAAGTAGTCGCCGTTTATGTAATGAGAACTCATCTTCAAACAACTTTCGATTTCGTCTCGACGCCGTTTAATAACGACAACAAAAAAATACGGTTTGTAGTACGCGCCGCAATATCCGAATTTTTACGAGATAACATCGATTGAATGATGACATTTGAGATTCGGTACGGGTCTAACCGCAGGTTGTCCGAAAAATTGATATATACGACGCGTACTCGATTCGCAGAATTGATGGTGCACGATTCTGTTTCGACACCATTTAAGGATAAATTATTTCGATGATTCATTTAAGCATTGATCTTTGTTATGTGTGTCCTCCGTCTGATTATCCGTACGCCACGTGCAATTATCCAGTTCAACAATTAGCACGTGGATTGGTGGCGTCGTCGTGACAATGAAAGCGTGACCACTGATCCGATTGTAAATCACACCGGCCATTGTGCCGTCGAACAATGTCAAACAGGTGAAAAATGTCGAAGCCTAGGTCAAAGTTGGCCAACGCCGAGCCCAAGAAGAAGCAGCAACAGGTGTCGTCAACATAGTAATCGTTGCACAATGGTCAATATTTAAATTGGGCAGTGTTTTCCCAACGAACCGGTTTCGTGAATGAAACCCACGCGGTAACGTATTTTTTTATGCGAATCGAATTGTTGTGCCATATGATGAACATGATTCACTTATATAGTGAAATAAGTCCAGAAGACAAACTACTGCTGAATATTAAAAACATGGCTGAAATGTTTTAAGAGACATTTTCATATCAATCAATACAAATAAAATAATTTTATCTTCTAGGAGTTCAATGTTCTAGGAGTCTCAATATTCCTCAAAAATTCTAAAAAAAAGCTCTAGCATGTTTGGTATTTACCATAGCACTCGAAGGGGTAGTAAGAGAAGTGGCCAGATCTCGGCTGCTCTCAAGGATGCATGCGATGGCACTGAGGATCAACGAGACCAAGATAAAATACATGACCATTTGGCAAGGACGAATCCTTGAACCTTGAGAATAGAATAGTATAGCTTTGAGGCCGTCCAAGAATCCACATATCACGGCTTACTTATTACAAATAATAATGAAACCAATTTGGAAGTACGAAGAAGAACCATGCTGGCAAACCAGTGCTAGTTTGTACTTCAACAGCATCTATGATCTACGGATCTGAATGTTGAGCTTTGACAAAATAAGATGAGCGACAAATGGATATCTTGGAGAGGAGAATTCTGAGACGAATATCTAACGCCGTATTCGATGGCGGGAAATAGTATATCTGTACCAACTATACAAGGATAAACCACAACTGTCATCGGAATAGCCAGACTCCGGTGGACCGGTCACGTCTCAAGGATACGGGACAGTCAGCCAACAAGGCCAAGGCTGAGGTGGTTGTACTGTGTACAGAGGAACACTGCATCATCAAAACTTACCTGAATGAGGCCAGGGTTCTTCAATCGCACCTATGATGATGATGACAATAATTTTATGCTAATCGGATGGTAAATCTTTACCGTAACATAAATGAGGGTTGAGTTTAATCGAGCAGTTGTAGAATCTTAGGCGTACCATAAACGGAGGCGGAGTCAATAAATTTCATAAAATAAATACTTCATTATAATTATTACAACGATCCTTCGTCGTCTATGTATTCCTAACACTATTCTGATAAATTAAGCGGATGTTCGATGCGTATCTGCGGCTCTCCATCTTTAAATATCAAAACGATTAATTATTACTACGTAAATATGTACCAGTGTTATGGCTTGTAGGTAACATGCATATATTTTCGATATTGCAAGTTAACCCGCGACTGAGCTAAGTTAGTAGTCGGATAGGTGCCCGACGAAAACTATGAATTCAGGGAATTCTTTATAATACTAGCCAGGGGGTAAGAGGAAGACAGCCATTACCTCCGCATGTTTTATAAAACTATTAATATTTATGTGGTAGTTTGGCGCGTTGGAAATAATTAATTTAATGCCATCTATCCTCGGCTGAATAAATATTTATAAAACAAATAATATTATTTCAATCAACTGGAAATAAATATAAACAGTCAACAATTAACCTGTGTCGTGGTTCGATACTTGGGGGAATATTAATTGTATCTTTACAGTGTTTAATATAATATATAAATAAAAATATGTATAAAATGTTTATAAAATCTTTATATGGATGAATGGCGCTTTGGATTCTTTCTGTCATGCTATTCATTCATCGTAGTCAATAAATAAATGTAAATAAATCAATTTTATTGCGCAGTTAAGGAATCTATGGCGTACGGGGCGGGGTTTAATTGAGCGGTTGGGGAATCTTGGGCGTACTATTGTATAAACGGAGACGGACTCGAAATATCACCAGAAAGTATCGTACTTTTACGTTAATAAATATAATACATACATTTTATTTAATTGTTATTTGATTATTTATATAATTAAATTATCTATTTATATAATTAAATTAACTCTCCTCATATTTAATTATTTTGTTAGAAATGCGATAACATAGGGCAAGTGTATTTAATATTCCCGAGAATATTTCGTATAAAATTACCATCTCATTTTCCAAGTTTTCTTTCTTAATGATTATTTGTTTTGTTTATATTTTTGTATGGCGCGTTAAAGCAAAAAATTCGTGTAAAAAAAGTAATTATTTTATACCGAAATTTGTGTAAAAAAAGCTGTGGGAAATTCTTCATAGATTCATTGTTTGGGTAATATTTATTTGCGTTGGGTAAATTGAATATTTCCACAACGAAAAATTAACATGTTGAACTTTCAATTTGTTTATTTTTCATGTGTAATTTCAAGTGTACATCCCAATTAATGTGACACTTTTGATCATCTTATTTATACAAATCTCTGATTGCATTATTGCAATGCTTTACGTATTTTTGCGCTTTACATAAATTAAAAATGTATCCACAATAGTTTTTGCAACACGTCTAGCTCCATTTAAGTGCTCGTGCCATTAAAACGCGTTTTTTCTCTTCGGAAAGAACACGCCGTGATTGATTATTCGGATGTGTATTGATATTTAAATTTGCGTATTGTTCTTCTCCATTCGATCATTAAAACTTTCTTCAGGCTGCGTTGCATAACGTTTCGTCATAATTATTCAAACGCGCCATACCTTCACAATAAACCGACTTTATTATTTTCATGCATTATTTAGAAACATCATTAATTGCACGTTTTCATCTCTGACACACTTGCAAATGTCACTTGCTCGTACTTCTAGTACGCACATTCGCTGATGATTGATGATTTTACAAAATTCCATCGCGATTGCAGATTTTTATATATAAATGTATTGATAATTTTATTTGTATTTTTCAGCTGGCCTGTGCGTCAGTATCAGCCGAAGATGACGTCGTCCTCACTGCTGACAGATTGAATGAGGAGCTTTCCGGCAGTCTAGGCCCATTCTTCTCCATAGAAGATGACTACGAAGAAGGCGTCCATTTTGTAAGAGGACCTCGCCAACTTAGACAGACCAGCATAGGGCACACCCACATCGACTCGTTCGATGTCAAGTGTGAGGAAAATGGTATGCAAGTGACAATCGAGTTTGCAGAGCCATTCGGCGGCGTGGTCTACAGCAAGGGCTACTTCAACGATCCGAAGTGCAAGTAGGTTACGAAAAATCATGACCCAGTTTCTATATAACAATGCTAATCTACCTTTCATGCAAACTAGCTTTATAAACCTTAACCGATTAAATGATCCATAACATCATAGAAATAACAAGATTAATATTTTAACACATCTAAATCGAAGATTTTATCCTGACGTTTGAAGACCATGACTAATTTTTAATTAATCTATCTTCAACGAGTACTTGTCATCATTATCATCATTTACCAGCCACGAGACACTAACTTGCTGGGAGTGTGGGCCTTACTAGACTCTCTAATGGTAGTTGAGGCCACAGAACTCGTAAGAACCTTTTATGTCCATGCCGTAGGAACCCAAGCCGTTTTGTTATCAGTTTTTTTCTAAAGAGTTTTCCCTCTCTTGGCCATTGCTAGCATTGGAAGTGTATCTTCTACCATTGTGTCGGATGTTATCCACCTTATTGGGTCCAGACAAGTGGAAGGGGGTGTGTCTCAGACTTCTGGCGTGACGAGTCACAGCTAGGATTAACCTTATTGCGTAATAGCAATCCTTTCTTCACGGTAAGGACCTTTCCAAATAAGATATCCCCTAGTAAGAAAAAATAGGGAGCAAAAGTATCGAAACTGAGTCGATTATTGATCTTCATTTTTAAGGTTTTCCTTCCAGAGTGTATTAGTTATTCTGGTGAGAAAAAGAGATAATCGAATTAAAAAAATGTCAGAGTAATATTGGATTTTTGTCGACTTTTGACTACTAATCTGTATCGGTTGATTGGGTTTCATAGTTGATTTTAATTTGTTTGATTTATTAGAAAAATTTTATCAAAATTTTATCTAATCAAAGGTTACTTATTATTAAATATTACAGAGAATTTGATATACTTTTTTATTTAATTTATTTATTGTAAAAATCCAATCGCACTTATTTATTAAAAAGTTATTTTTCTATAAATAAATTCCTAATTTTTTTTTATAAATAAATTCCTAATTTTTTTCTATAAATAAATACCGAATTCAGTAGCATTCAGCTAACGGCTGTAATTGTTTTATCAAAGTTCAAAGTTCAGATCTCAAAACAATTTTTTTACATAAATTTAATAATTAATAATTTTTCAGTATTTCCTAAATTGCATTGACAAATGAATAACACCTACTAATAAGAAATAATAAGAAACCTACTAGTGATACGTACCGCGAGAAATTAGTCGGCGGCGTGTACTCAATCTGCGACAGGACATCGCCGAGTGCACGTATCATTTACGCATCATATTGATTAGTTAAAAAAATCAAAATATCGACCAAATTATAAAGCATATCATGAATAACTATTTTTATTCTTAGAATAATCATTTTTAAAAAAAAAAAATACAAGATATTGATGAAGAATACATCAATATCTTGACTTGAAATGCTTAGGGTCTCTGATAGCTTTCCTTCGGACGACTCGGTTGTTTTTGAACCGCCGTAACGGATCGGCTAAAATAACTTAATATTGAATTTTTTGACTTAAAATGACTATTTTTAGTTTTTGTAGACCGCAGCCAAAAATTTAAAAAGAAGGTCAGCCACAGTGGTTAAAATTTTGGCCACCGATGGTATACAATATGCTTTTATTTGCATGAGGAGAATTATTGTACTTCTGGATCCTACAGTGAAACCTCGATTCTTCTTTCTATCCTTCTATCCTGCCATCTCCCTTTCGGTCTAATATTCTACAGGAAGATTTATTATGTCTGTCCCTTTTGGTAATCGCGTTTTTTTTTAGTTTTTCCAATCACCAAATGTTTCATTTTGAGTTCCAGATACCTTTGAAGTTAGGGTACCAAAAAAATATGAGAACATGGATTTGGCATGTTCTAATATTATTTTGGTACATAGTGTATTGCCCAAATGGCTCAAGACAATTCAATTCATTCATTCTTCATATCTGTAGTGTGAAATGCTTCCAAATTCTTAAATGTCAACATTTTTTTACTTCTAGAAATTAGAATAAATTAGAATGTGCTAAATATTGATTTGTTCATTATAAATCATGAGCAAATTGACAAGTGCAACAAAAATCTTTTGACAAAAACAGAGGTCAAAACAATCTTTGAGCATTCACATCTCAATCGGCACTATTGACGCTGACACAGCAATAAATTAATTACAGTATATTTTTTTTAAGATATTTGACACGTCAATCTTATCTCAGTTAAGATGTAATTTATATGAAAAATACTATAGGCCTTTTGTTGAAATCGTGTTATTATAAGCATGGCCGAATCTACGTGCGTGAACAAATTGCATGAGAAAAACTTTGTTCCATAAACGAATTAATTAGATCTTGCACAATATTCTTTCTTTTTTTAAGACAATGTGCTTCTTAATTTATGTTCATCGAGGTCATCCGTTCGGTAGTTGATTGTTCGGCCTACGATCGAATACCTGCTCAAAACATCGTTACGATTGTTGAGATACTTTACCTAATTACCGATATTAATTAATTACTATTTATTTTTTAGATATGTATCGTACGGCGGCAGTAGAACGTCGTACACGTTCACTGTGCCCAAGAATGGATGCGGTACCAGACCCGTCTGCAAATCGTGTGGTACCGTCGACAATATACTCATCATCCAAGCAGATGATACCGTACAAGAAATTTGGGATACCGCCAGGAAGATATCTTGCGCTGATAACAATCTAAAGGATAAGCAGATATCGTTCAAACCATTTGTTGTAGATATGTTGGAGGTAGTCAATGTCCCAACGAAACAAGGGAGTGTCGAATGCTGGATGGATATACAGAAAGGTGTTTATCCCAATGTGAGTATTTATTTTCGCTTCACACTGAGTAAAAAATATCTACACTAATAAAAACTAATTGATAATTCCAAATTACAGATATCTCCATTATCTGATGTCATCAAAATAGGCGAATATTTATCTGTGTTGGTATATTTAAAAGATCCACAAAACCTATATGATTTGAAAATCAGAGATTGTTGGGCTTACGATAATGACGACTATGATTCGCCAAAAACAAATAAACTACAGCTAACTGATAAAGATGGATGTCCCAGGTATTATTTAAATATTTAATTAAATGAATGTCAGTATCTAAAACGGAATTTTGAACACACATTTATATGTGCAGAAAAAGAAAACTTGTTGATTTTTGGCAAACAACAACAGGAGGTTCGGCCGCAACAGTCGTAGCTTGGAATAGGATCAGTGCGTTTAAATTCCCGGATAAGGACCAAGTATTTCTCACGTGCAATATTGAGGTAAACATGCTGCGAACAACATTTTAAAATAAAGGATGCAATGTTATTTAACAAAATCATTATTCAATTTTCAGATATGTTCTGGACCGTGTCAGGGAAAATGTGAAAATACGGATACGAACATAGTTGTAAGTTCACCTCCCCCTATCAGAACATCACCACCCGGACCCATATGTTACCCAGGTTCGACAGATAGAAGATGTCCGCAAATTCAACCAACAACAACACCGACGCCATTCACATGTTATTCGGGATCAAACGATCCCAGGTGTCCACGACCTTTCACTCCAACGACATTCGCATGCACTCCAGGATCGACAGATCCAAGGTGTCCCGAACCGACACAAAAACCATTCTCGTGTTTTCCGGGATCGAATGATCCTCGTTGTCCAAGGCCGACAAAAACGACACATACTCCACCACCACCAAGCTGTTATCCAGGGTCAAACGATCCTCGTTGTCCAAAACCTCCACCTACTCAACCACCACCAAATTGTTATCCAGGATCAAATGATCCGCGCTGTCCAAAACCTCCACCCACTCAACCACCACCAAATTGTTATCCTGGATCAAATGTCCAAGATGTCCAAAACCACCACCCACTCAACCACCACCAAATTGTTATTCAGGATCAAACGATCCCCGTTGTCCAAAAACAACAACAACACAAGCACCACTAAAATGTTTCCCTGGATCAAACGATCCCAGGTGTCCAAAGCCATCAACCACACCATCTTGTTACCCGGGATCGAATGATCCTAGATGTCCTAAGCCTAATTTCACAACAACAAACACACCTCCAACATATTTGCCACCACCCGTAACCAAACCACAATGCTACCCAGGCTCTACTGACCCTAGGTGTCCTAAGCCTCCTACAACGCAACCACCTCTAAATTGTTATCCTGGATCAAATGATCCAAGATGTCCAAAACCCCCGACAACCCGGCCACCACCAAATTGTTATCCAGGATCAAACGATCCACGTTGTCCTAAACCACCAACAACGCAACCACCCCCGAATTGTTATCCGGGTTCGAATGATCCTCGTTGTCCTAAACCTCCAACAACTCGACCACCTCCTAATTGTTATCCTGGCTCAAATGATCCAAGATGCCCTAAACCCCCAACAACACAGCCCCCACCTAACTGTTATCAAGGTTCGAATGATCCCAGATGTCCTAAACCACCAACCACACCAGCACCACCAAAATGTTTCCCAGGATCAAACGATCCGAAATGTCCAAAACCATCAACCACGCCTTCTTGTTATCCTGGATCCAACGATCCTCGTTGTCCTAAACCACCAACAACGCAACCACCTCTAAATTGTTATCCGGGTTCGAATGATCCTCGTTGTCCAAAACCCCCGACAACCCGGCCACCACCAAATTGTTATCCTGGATCCAACGATCCCAGATGTCCCAAACCTCCAACAACACAAGCACCACCAAAATGTTTCCCTGGATCACACGATCCCAGATGTCCAAAACCATCAACCACGCCTTCTTGTTATCCGGGATCGAATGATCCTAGATGCCCTCAACCAAATTTCACAACAACAAACACACCTCCAACATATTTGCCACCAGCCATAACCAAACCACAGTGCTATCCAGGCTCTACTGACCCTAGATGTCCTAAGCCTCCTACTACGCAACCACCTCTAAATTGTTATCCTGGATCAAATGATCCAAGATGTCCAAAACCCCCGACAACCCGGCCACCACCAAATTGTTATCCTGGATCCAACGATCCACGTTGTCCTAAACCACCAACAACCCAACCACCACCGAATTGTTTTACTGGCTCAAATGATCCTCGATGTCCCAAGCCTCCAACTACTCGGCCACCCCCAAATTGTTACCAGGGCTCAAACGATCCGAGATGTCCTAAACCACCAACCACACCATCTTGTTACCCTGGATCTAATGATCCTAGGTGCCCTAGGCCAGTAATCACAACTATTTCTCCTCCAACATATTTGCCACCGACCACTTCGACCAAACCGCCATGTTATCCTGGTTCAAACGACCCCCGTTGTCCTAAACCTCCAACTACTCAATCTCCAGCCAACTGTTATCCAGGATCAAATGATCCAAGATGTCCAAAACCTCCGACAACCCGGCCGCCACCAAATTGTTATCCTGGATCTAATGATCCTCGTTGTCCTAAGCCACCAACAACGCAACCTCCACCGAACTGTTATCCAGGTTCTAACAATCCCCGTTGTCCAAAACCTCCAACAACTCAACCACCTCCAAATTGTTATCCTGGATCAAACGATCCAAGGTGTCCAAAACCGAACTCACCCACTCCTCCTAACTGTTACCCAGGATCAACTGATTCTAGATGTCCCAAACCTCCAACCACATCTAGGCCATCCTGTTATCCGGGGTCTTATGATCCTAGTTGCCCTAAACCAGTCATCACAACAACAAACACACCTCCTACCTATTTACCGCCATCTTCAACGAAACCGCAATGTTATCCAGGTTCTAGCGATCCTCGTTGTCCTAAACCTCCGACAACCCGACCACCTCCAAATTGCTTCCCTGGATCAAATGATCCTAGATGTCCCAAACCTCCAACAACGCAGCCTCCGCCAAATTGTTATCCAGGATCAAATGATCCTAGATGTCCTAAACCTCCGACAACCCGACCACCTCCAAATTGCTTCCCTGGATCAAATGATCCTAGATGTCCTAAACCTCCGACAACCCGACCACCTCCAAATTGCTTCCCTGGATCAAATGATCCTAGATGTCCCAAACCTCCAACAACGCAACCCCCGCCAAATTGTTATCCAGGATCAAACGATCCTCGTTGTCCTAAACCTCCGACAACCCGACCACCTCCTAATTGCTTCCCTGGATCAAACGATCCTAGATGTCCCAAACCTCCGACAACGCAAGCTCCGCCAAATTGTTATCCCGGTTCAAACGATCCTCGTTGTCCTAAACCGCCAACAACGCGACCTCCACCAAATTGTTACCCAGGATCAAATGATCCGAGATGTCCGAAACCAAATTTTACAACAACAAACACGCCACCAACATATTTGCCACCGGCTACTACAAAACCCCAATGTTATCCAGGATCGAACGATCCTCGTTGTCCTAAGCCTCCAACAACCCGACCACCCCCTAATTGCTTCCCCGGATCAAATGACCCTAGATGTCCCAAACCACCGACAACGCAAGCTCCGCCAAATTGTTATCCAGGATCAAACGATCCCCGCTGTCCTAAGCCTCCAACGACACAACCTCCTCCAAACTGCTATCCAGGATCAAACGATCCTCGTTGTCCTAAACCCCCGACAACGCAGCCTCCGCCAATATGTTATTCAGGATCAAATGATCCTAGATGTCCTAAACCTCCGACAACCCGACCACCCCCGAATTGCTACCCCGGATCAAATGATCCAAGATGTCCTAAACCTCCGACAACGCAACCCCCGCTAAATTGTTACCCGGGATCAAACGATCCTAGGTGTCCTAAGCAAGTGATCACAACAACAAATTCACCTCCAACGTATTTACCACCGTCTTCAACCAAACCGCAATGCTATCCTGGCTCTAACGATCCAAGGTGTCCTAAGCCACCAACAACGCAGCCACCACCAAACTGCTATCCGGGGTCTAACGATCCAAGGTGTCCTAAACCGCCGACGACGCAGCCACCACCAAACTGCTATCCGGGCTCTAACGATCCAAGGTGTCCTAAGCCGCCGACAACGCAGCCTCCACCAAATTGCTATCCAGGATCGAATGATCCTCGCTGTCCTAAACCCCCGACAACCCAGCCACCGCCTAATTGCTACCCTGGATCAAATGATCCTAGATGTCCCAAACCTCCGACAACGCAACCTCCGCCAAATTGTTATCCAGGCTCAAATGACCCTAGATGTCCTAAACCTCCGACACCTCAACCACCCCCTAAATGCTATCCTGGATCAAATGATCCCAGGTGTCCTCGACCTCAAATCACTACCACTTCTAGCCCCCCAACATATCTTCCACCAACTAAACTGCAATGTCACCAAGGTTCCACTGATCCAAGATGCCCGAAACCATTTTCAACAACGACGCCTTCGTCGTGTTATCCAGGCTCAAGGGATCCCCAATGCCCTCAACCTTTCGCACCAAGTAGTACCAATCCGCCGTCCACTTATTTACCACCGTTTTTACCCAATGAAATCGATTCATCGATACGCCAACACTCTGCGGCTTCGCAGGTCGTTGAAAAAATCCATAAGAGGCCCATTGATATCGATTCGTCCTATGAAGATGACGTAAATTCATTAAATTCGAATCTCAATCGCAGTGTTGATATATCGGCAGAACGAAGTGACCAAATTTATGACTCGTGTAAGTATAATACACTCCTCTCACGTATATTGCCAATGTCTCGTATGTGTTAATCATTTTTGACATTTTCAGATGAATTTGAATCCAGAAGAACTAAGCCTAGAAACAGAGGTTGATTTAATGTAACGCATTTCAATGACTGGCTGAATCTCTGCTTCTCGAAGAATCTTGTGAACGAATTCTTATAACTTTTTAAATTTGAGTTAGCGTAAAAAGTATTTAAAAAAAAATTAGCCTATGAAAATATTTACATATTCCATTCTAATGATACTATTAATGTACTATCTTAAAATGTATTATCAAGCTAATTTTGAGATGCTATTTATTATTTTTGGTATTGAATTTAATCATAACTTTTCTATATACCCTTTGTGTTGTGTTTATGTAAGTGTGCGTAAGAGTATGTATGTATGAATTGTATATATGCAAATGTATTTGAATGTACACTTTTGCATTTCTTGAACGAATTGTTCATTTAAATATGTACACCATTCCGTTTTTAGTTTTAGGCAATAATGATATATCTAAAAAAAACTTGCAATTATTTATAAAATACAAGGGTTACCAATTTGCGATAAGAATCGAACGTTACTGTATTTCTCAGTGCCATAATTAGTTAGCACAATACCTAAAAGTTTATTTCGCTAATTGTAAAGGGTCTAACGCTACCTTACATTATATGTAATTTTTTTTATTGTAAATCTTGTGTTTTATATTTGTCAAAAAGTGATATTTCTTTATTATTATGTATACGTTGTGTGAAAATGTTACATGCGTATGAACTGCATATTGTAGTTCATATAATGTGAATCTTTGTAATGTAAATTTCATGTACTTTTGCATTGCGAAAGAATAAAAGAGGCATAAATATATGTATCTTATAAGTCATATAAAATGTTTTATTTGACCCCGAGTTTTCCCGAATAACTCTTTTAATATAAATCCCATATGTCCCAAACTTTTTGTATTTGTTCCAAAAAGTATAAATAATAAATATAAATAATCATTGACCTTTATTGTCCGCAATTGCGAAAAAAATAAGTTTCCATTGGCGCAGACGGGATGTTCTATATCGGTACGAGCGAGAAAAAACATCGCGCATGTGCAAGTGTGAGCGAGAAAAAACATCGTGCACGTGCAAGGGTGAAACCACATGCGATGAGCAAGGAGGGTGCCTCAGTCGCGACGGAACATTGTTGGGTTCGCAAGTCACTTACGCCTCATTTTGATTAGTAAAAAAATCAAAACTATGAAGCATATCTTGAGTAACTATTTTTATTCTTAGAAAAATCCATTTTTAAAACAAATGTTCGAAGAATTTATCAATATCTTGAATTGAAATGCTTGAGATCCATTTTCATACATTCATTTCAAACAAAATAGACTCCATCGGCTAGAGCCGTTGGTTTCGAGCCACCGTGGTGGATCGGTTAAATCCATTTTCCACAGGGCGAGGGAGGGTGGACGAACTGGGGGATATATTCATATCAATCGTGCTTGCAAAATCCTTGCACAATAAACTTTCGTTCAAGAGCGCGTATTTATTTATTTATTTTTAAAAAAAAAAAAAAAAACAAAAACCGTCATTAGTTGGTCCGTTATATGAAATTATAAA
>JAGXCT010036864.1:56328-113843 GCA_022495035.1 Philopotamus ludificatus | reverse complement strand
AATATTTTTTTTATTCAAAGTTTACTAGTTATTTAATAAATAAATAAAATGACGAGGGGAGAGACTTGATTAAAAAAATTATGATCACAAGAGAAGGAGCCCATCGGATTTTCGACAGGGAGAAAGGCAATCACTTGCCGTGAAACCATCAATATTTGACGGCTAGACACCAGGTAAATATGAAACATTTATTACACATGTACGCCGGGGTTAAATTGCGCCAGCGGTTGGCAGCACTGTCGCATATAAAATGGCCGGCGATGATTTGAATGGGAATGCATCATGTATGACGTATACGCGTGGGAATAAAAGTTCTTGGCCTCTTAACCTTTAAATGTTGAAGCGATACACCGACGGTTTATCTTAAAATTAGACTCAACCAACTGTTGCCCGCCCACATAAAGGGTTGTTGTGAAAATTTAAATAACAACCACACAGCGATCGCCAATCTTGAATTAAGAAATTGCTTGTAACTTTCAACGATCTAAAACGACTTTATTGCAGACATGAATGAATTCAGCGATCGAATTAACCATGTGATGAATCGCTTAATGGGATTTATAATTTATGCCCATTATAAAAACCGCTCTAAAGTGGCGTGTTTGAAATTTTTACACGTGCGCGTTATCATCGGAGTAAATCGCCTTATTTCCAACGTCATAAAGTTTCTTTCAGCGCAATCCCTATTAAATTTATGAGTAATAGTGGTTGGCGTGCATGAGGTTCTAGAAGTGCATGCGAACGGTTCCAATACAACACTGCAGTACGTTCACCGAACTTTGGCGTCGTATTTGAAAGAAATTGAAAAGTTTTCCTCCATCCAAGAAACATATATTGGAAAACCATTTAGCATATCGAAATACATGTCATGTAACGAGTACAGATATTCATTTTCATGCTGGTTTTGCTTTTTTTTATCTTTACTTACTGGTGACGTACTATGCATTAGTAGTACAGTCTTAAAAAATAATAAAGTCACGACTATCCTTTTACAGTTGAAAATTATCACGATTATTTTACTTTATCATTAAGATCTCAATCGTTAAAACAACATTATCGAATAAATAAATAAAGCTGCTGGCGGAAGAACCTAGAAGATTGATAGACCGATATTAATATATTGTTGCCAGGCATTGGTACATACTTGGAAAGAAGGGTTATGCTGAAGCTCTCCTCTCTAACTAGACAAGTGGATAAGATCTATAAAATACTAATAAACTTAATCAAAAAGCTAGTTAATATGAAAACAGTGGTTCTGCACGTTTCAGCAGCTGCGATTCAGTTGATAGACCACTTCGAGCACAAGATAGATAGACGCCACATTACATGAGATCCTCGTCCTCGAAAAATATATGGATGTGTGGAAAAAAGACGGATTGAAGATGGGACATGGCGGAGACTGACGAGAGCTAGCCAGAGACAAGCTTCGTTGGAGCCTGCTTGTGAAGAAGGACAGATCTAAGATGTAGAGCGATATGGAGGAAAAAGGAATGACACCAATGGCATTGGCGGCTACCATCTAACATGGAAGAGTGGATATGTTGTGACAGTTTCTAAAAGATTTGGACAAAAATAAGCATTGAGGCATCTTCCAATTCTGCTTCACGACACGTTGCACAATCGACCATTCAACTGTTAAATGGATTTATATGAAACATCGCCAAAAATTCACCAAACATTTTCTGGATATATCCAAGTTCTAGTATTTTGAACAATGCCTCATATGTATTCGGATATAGGTAATTTACTTGGTTGTTAAAGCCGAGGTTAGAAGTGTATAATGTTAAAGTAAAATGCTAGTCAGGAGCGCTCCATATGGCCAGATTGTGCGACGCACACAGTCACCGGAAAATAACAATCCACATGTGACAGCTCGGTTCCCGGGCTTTGGCTGGCGACCTGACCCGTAGAGTCGAGTGTTGTCGCGTGTCGGAATCAGACGTGGCGGCGATAGCGGCTGGGCACAATCATAGTTTCGTAGATTCTACGGAGCTATGAGCAGCCAGGCCGCTATCCAGGCCAATTTAGTGACATGTGTGCTACAGGAGGTGCATAACACCGATCAGACCGTAAAATTAAATACGGGTGGCTAACCTCGTCTGATTATTATTGTTACAATCCGCGTGTGACAGCTCGGCTCCCGGGCTTTGGTTGGCGACCTGACCCGTATTCGAAGAGCCAAGATAACCCGGAGAGCGTCCGTCATAGTCATGACATCATGGCTGAGACGGAGGTGCCCTCCAGGTGGCAAAGACCCGCCTCAGGGTTAATATGCCACCTAAATAAAAAAAATAAGAGATTGCCTGTAGATCGTATTTTAGCTAATTGAACACAAGCGCCAGACACTGTCGGTGCGATAGACTAGAAGGTTTATTGAGTTTAATCCAAATCCAACTAAGTCTAAATCAATCTTGGAGGAGGAAGAGGAGATTCTCTCTGGAGAGGACTAGTTGTAAATAGCAGGTATCTTCAATCCAAGAATTGTAAGAGGAATTTGGATGACTAAAAATGGGATATCAAAAAAGTCCATATTGGAAAACGAAACTTGATTTTATTTCGTGTTCTTATACGACCTAGAAATCTGGATCTTGCTAGAAGAGATGGAGATTTGTCAATGTAGAAGAGCGCAGCTGGAAGAGTAGGACAATTCGCTGGAGCAACCAAGTCAAGAACGTGACGAGAGTCATAGTAGTAACTACAATGCGATATGCATATGGAAATAATCCTAGATAAATAATCAAGTGCAGGAGAAGTATTGAGCAAGATACACGCTGATTGTTTTTATGTTGATCCACGAGTGGCGTTACAATACCACGTTACAAGATTTAACATGAAGTGAGACCGTAAAACACTAGATAAAAGCAATTTTGTGCAAATGTATAGCGACTGCTACCTTTCTAGGTTAGGTTTGTGAATAATTTATTGTGTACGTGAATTTCATTCACGTACGTGTGACCTGATTTACCGCGCTTTGCGGTTTCCCATTTTTTTTAATGTAAACGATTGATAACTGGTGCAAAAATAAAGTTTTTATTTTTTTTTCGTATATTATATCGTATTATGTTCTTTCCAGAGGATGTCGTACGACTCGCGCTGCGCTGGTGGTGCTGTCGGATCTGGTGGTGCAGACGCCCTAGTTGAGACGCTCTCTCTGCGCTTGCGCGAAGCCGAGTCCAGACGTTCTGACTGCGAGCGTGCGCACCGAGAAGCGCTAGCGCATCTTCGAGCCGCGCAAACCAGACCAGGAGATCCCCTTGACCATCTGCATTCGCGTGCTCGTGAACTAGACAAGAAGGTACGAATGTAATTCCATCGTGATCGATGCCTCGTCGAGAACCATGATGTATCATCTAGTCTTTATCGTACCATCCTTAATGTCCACCTTCTTGAGCATCTCTTTCATTCTAATTCTACTATATTTTAAGAACCATCTCAACAGTTGTGTCCTTCTTATATCTGTGTCACTACTTCACATCAATTCAGCAATATAACGTATGCTGTTGTTTCAGGCTGCCCTCGAAACAGTAAGATGCGAAGAACTTCAACTGGAGCTGGCGTCGGCGCTGCGGAGGAGCGGGAGGGGCGCGGGGGCGACCACGGGGGGCGGAGGCGGCAATGTCGTCTCCATGACCTGCGCCCCCAGCTCAGTCCCCGTATCCTCATGGCAACCGCCCCGGCCCCCAGCACCATCTACCGAGATAGAGAGGATCATGGCCAAGATAGAGCAAGATAACAGGATACTGGCCGAGCTCGACCACACCAGATCGACAACTCATGGTAAGAGCACCACCATTGATATCTATCCGTGTGCTGAATTTGTTTCTAAAAAAACTCAGTCAGTTCTTGGTGTATTGCCGTCATTCCTTCGACTTCATATCATCCGCATTACATTCTTCATCGTATCGATTTTTATTTTCTAATCATCGTCGATGATATTGTTCAATATTAGTAAATCCTTTATCTCTGCATTCACCATCCGGTCGAATCTAATCCAATCCATCATCATCGATGTCGCTTCGCACATTTTCATCATTGCATTGATTTTATTGTTTTGTGTACGTGTCATAGAAAAGCTTTAAATATTTTATTTTTTTTTCTAATAAAAACGATCAACTATTTAAATCACCCTCACGTTCTAAATGTATATACGAGCTTAACAAAAACTATTACATGTTTAAAAGCCCTTCATACTCGGATTAATCAATACATTGTAACATTAAGGGGGAAAACTATGACGATTAGATAAAATGGTAAAAACTGTGATAACACGCCAACAACGTATGATTTCTGAGAAATGCCTACAATTAATATACCATTTCGGGAAAATATTGTGAATGAACATTTTTGAGATTCTAAAAAAATATTAGCTCAACTATTGATTTTTTTTTATATAATATGGACGTTAAAAGCTCTTAATGGGTTGGGTGATTTGAAGTGACTAAAAAAAAGGTCGTGATCATCAACAGTGACAATATAAACAAATTAGAAAGCAGTTGAAGGATATAGACTTGGATCTCAAAGCCATGGTTGCCAGGAAGATACAAGATCATACTAAATGTAATAAGGAGTAATAATTTCATGTCAACTGGTCTGAAGGTCTGAGAGTAAGCTAAACTGTGTAGCTAAACATTCCAGCGACCGTAATCAAGCCTTGGATATATTAAAGCACGTAGACTTTGGTACCGATTATAAAAAAATAATAAAAAGGGTTTTAACCACTGGCGCCAAACGTTACGACAGCTTGGTAGTTGACGATCGCTTGCTGATACCAATTATATAAAGATCGCCAATAGTTGACGGTCGTTTTTGGTTTGGTTTTTTAGATGGTCGTTGTTTATCTGTTTGATAACTGTTTATTAATAAAAAGAACAATCTCTAATACGATAATAAATATAAGATAGGAAGTTTACAAAGATTCCTTTGTTACTGAAGTTGAAGAGAGCTAAAGATGTTCTGTGGTAGTTAGGTAATGTAACTAGATATGGAAATCTTCAAAGTTTCAACCCAAGGACAGGGAGTGATAGAAGTAAATGAGGAAGGGGGTTCTATGAAGATCTATCTGTTGGCGGGAAAATGTTCGAAGAGCTACTTTTAATTGGTGAATCGGTGAAATTGTAGATGAAGTTGAGTGAAGAATTATTTTATAACAGTTTGAATAAATTATCACAGGAAGACCACGCCTGTTCCTATAAGATTCTGCAACAACACATACAATCAGGAACATTACGAAGTAGCTCGATGATAAATTGTTTGGTCATAAAGCCTAGTATAAAGGACAGTTGAATGAATCACTAATAATAATAACGGCCAGCTAAGAAATAAGAATCTTCCATGCATTTCAAGATGCATCTTCTGGTACTGTAAAATCGTTCACAGGTCATTTAAATAATTATGTTTTTCAACGGAAATTTTCCTCGAGTACCCTGTATTTGATCATGAAGAAAATCAGAAACGCTCGTAACATAAAGTTTTGCCTAGTGCAAAATTTACTGTGTTCTAACGAATCGGAAACAAGTTAAATTTGTGAACTAATGGCAAACTAGAACCAGAAGTAGATGTGAATGTTAGCCAAGAAGAAACTATCGATTGCTGAAACGACACCGACTCCACTTGGCATAAAATTAGAGTTCCTTCGAAATATTATTAAAAAATACTGGTTTTGTTAAGAAAAACTATACTACAAGCATACTCCGGAAGATTACAAATGAAATAATACGGGATCGGTTTAAATTGGCTTCTTAAATGTTCTCCGTGGTACAGTCTATAAGTGGTTAATATAAGTTCTATAAGTAAGTTAGTGGAAGTCGGATTACGATGTTCTAAATAAAATCCTTCTTTATCCCAAGAATAAAAGCAGCTCGTCCTAATTATTGCTGTGTTAGGAGGAGAGTGATATGTTAAGACTATTCAAAATATAACTTGGGTTAGATGAAAGATGTAGAATACCCCGAAGAATTGGAAAAATCTTGATTGCATGCTGCAGATTGTGAAGCATTCGTGCTATATTATGATACAGGCATATGCTAGAGCTCAAATTTAGACCCTTAAACATTGTTCAGTAAAGAATCAATACAAATAAATATAAAAGGGTAATATAGAAGACCATGCTATTCCTATATTAGAAGACATTGCCCAATTAATATGTGAACCAATTTTATAAGACGACTTTCTACCGCAACATCTAGCTATCTCTACAGATTAAGATAACCCTGTTCTACATTTTGGATAGAACAGTCCTCGACGTTAATCGAGTTGAAATAAAAAGTTTAATTTTAAGTCGTCAGATAGGTGCATTTTCATTCATGATCCTTCCATAAATTTATTATTTTTTACGTCACAAGGGCTAAACATGTAATAAGTTTTAATCACTTGAAAAATGCACATTTAATAGCTTTGCGGTAAAATTCTAGGAAGAATGACATACAATTGCAAGTATTCTGATGAATCAACTGCTAAATTATACAAATGTGAGTCAGATTTAGAAACACAGTGGAACCTCGATCCATCGTTTGTCAAGGGATCGTCCAAAAAGGCTATGAAAGCTAGAAAACGATAAATGCAGGAAGTCTCTCGGTCCTTGCTAGTAAAAAATTAACCCTCTGATCCACCTTTGAGTTAATATTTTTTCTGCATTTATTATACTTAAGGATAATTCCTCCTTGGGTACTATGGATTGGTTTTACTAACCACTACTGGGTCAATCATTTTTTTTTTGTGGAAATTGAAGAAGGTCCAGGATTTGAGCAATCTGTACTAATTTTTTGTTGACGAAAGAATTTCTTAAAGAACTAAAAGTTTCCGAAAGATCTTCCTAATGGGTGTTCGTCGGGGTATACATCTAAAAATAATGATGAATGCGTGAAAACGATAGATCGAAGTTCCACTGTAGTCAATAATTTAGCATCGCATTGTGCGGTAGTGCATATGTTTCAGAGCGGTATATGAAAATGTGTTCTCTCTTCGCAGGTGTACCACCTAGCGGGTCGAGTCATGCGATCGGCGACTACCACTCGTCTCCAGTCTCATCACCTCTTCACACATCCCACGCCACATCTAACCACGCCCCCATCTCGCAGAGCTCCACCATGCCAACCCTGTCGGCGATGCACTGCTCCTCGCAGCCGTACAGCCTCCCCAACTCCACGTCGGTCAACTATTCCATGAGCGTAGGACACAACGCGGCCAGCTCCTACTCCAACCCGGTGTCCAGCTACGCGCCGAGTAGCTACGCGTCCTCGGGCCACCAGGTCACGTTCGCCAATCCTGTCACGGCCCCCCTGTCCAATAATATAAGTCAAATATCTAGTACCTTAGCGGGAATCCAGAGCACCCTGCCCGGCCTGTCCGCGGGCCTGTCCAACAACGTGACGGGCCTCGGCCTCTCGTCCGGCCTCCAGAGCCAGCTGACCGGCAACCTTACCAGTAATTTAACTAGTGGCAATACGTTAACCGGATGTTTAAGCAACGTCCAAAACACTCTGTCGAGTGGACTGACTGGCACGCTGGCCGGAATGCAGAACCCCCTGACCAGCGGCATAGGCACAAATTTGAGTAACGCCCTATCGGGCCTCACGGGGAACACGAATCTCTCCGGTCTTAGTTCGAATCTTAGTTATGGCACCGGAACTTATACTAACCCGTTGATAGGCAGCGGGCTGAGTGGTGGGAACGCGATGAACATTAAGTTGAAACCGTTGGAGGAGATGGAGCTGGGAGCGGGGAGGTTCGGGACGGGCAGGGCGGCGACGCCGGTGACGCCTCACCATCAGGCGTCCTGGGCCATCGAAGGGCTCAGCGGCCAGTACGGCTTGGACGGCATCGGAGCCCTCAATCCCGGCTTTGTCCACTCACAGGCTAGGCCGATGTCGAGGATGATATCCAGCGTACCGGGAGCGGCGCTCGACATGGATGGTGAGTACCCTTAATTTTTTAAGACCATGAAAAATACCGAAACGAAAACCATTACTTGTACACACACCAGAGACATCAAATATTTTTTTTTCTCCATAGTAGTATTACAGTAAGCCCCCCTATAACGTAATGATAGGTTACACGTTATAGGGGATTAAGGTTTTTCAATTTTTTTTTGATTTGAAGGAAATCTATAAATCAAACATTTTCATTTTTCTTTTTTTTATACATTATTACGTGTTTAGCAACGCAAATGACTTGACATGATAATGACGTAATCTTCCCGCAACTTGCGGGCAGGGAAGATCAACGCGACATTGTGTTAGTTAATTTTATAAAATTATAAAATATTTTTAAGAAAATTCTAATTATCGTTATGACGTAATAGGAAAAAACTGCCGCAAACGTTATAGGGGGAACGTTATAGGAATGTACGTTATAGGGGGGTTTACTGTACTTAGCTTTACTTTATTATTAAAAATAAAACATTCAAGCCATAAGCCTCTGAAGAACATGTCAGACAATATTATGAGCAGTTCTTCTCCAGCACCACGCACGTCTTCCAGACGAATCTAGTGATTGGTAAATATCCTTAGCAATCACCTGATTTTGCTTCTTCAGACTAGTTTTTTAACTCGATTAAACACTCCTTGTTCAGTTAACCGCTACTGAGCGCAGATAATATTTGGAAGAGTGATAGAAGGCTGAGGTGGAGGCTGATGATCATCACCTCACAACAAATGAATTGTCTAAGCGCTTTTCAGTTTAAAGAATTAATATGACACGAAAACTATAACTATATTCCAACATATAAGTATACTATACTACAATAATCAATGTTATGGCTTGTAGGTAGCATACATATTATTATAATAATGTAAGTTAATATAATTAAATTAATCCCATCTATTCTTTGTTGAATAAATAATTATGAAATAACAATATAAATTTCAATCCAACTGACATAATATTAAAATTAACCAGTGTCATAGCTTGTAGGTAAGATAGATTAATTTGATAAGTTAGGTTAAACTGCAACTGAACTATGATATTAATCGAAGATTTTCTGTTATACCATCCATCCGTCGTAGTCAAATTAATAAATAAATATATATGAAAATATTTAATTTGAACAAACAGTGAATGGTTTTCTTTTCGGTACTCTTAATTATCTTAATAAGATAATGCTACGTAGGTCTTCATTAATCAGATGTACACAAACGACGTTCATTCAGAGGATCGTCTCTTAATATGAGTGGATTCTTTGGACCATATTAAAGACAATCGAATTATTATTATACATTTTCAGCTGTAATTCTTTCACAGTAATAAAAAATAATTATAAATAAATACGAATTCAAAATGGTGGAAAAACAAATGAAAAAATAATCGCCATCTTGTGTTGCGACACGAGCTCGCGCGAAGATTCCCGAAGATTTAAATTATGACGCTACACATATAAATGCGGCAATTATGTTTAAATAATTAATCAAAAATATATTATTAATTATAATGCGCGAATCTATTTATATTCAAAATACGAATAATTTTATTCGGCGGGCGGTAAATTCCGTAACCGAAAATTTTCAGCGCTATCGATCCCCATCGCCTGTTACATTATAATGGCACAACATAAAAATATCAAGCAATTTATGTTCAAATACGAAATTAACTTTGGGCGACCCCGCACTTTTTTTTTTATTATTTAAATTTATGCAAAACGCCCTCGCGATAGTTGACCCAGAGCACGCATTCGGAAATCGCGCGCAGACTCCCCCAAATATTTCTGCGAGCGTCATAAAACGGCCTCGTCAGATTCCGTCATAATTAATACGGGCGTCGTGTGTCGCGTAAATCGGGCGTCGCCTGTGTAATTACGCGACGCCCCGTAAACACACACCGCCGTCGAATTGACCGGCGTTCCTTCGATTAGTCGATCGATATGAAAAAGCGACCTGAAAACGAACGCGTCCGTATCAGACGCGTGTGCGTATCGACCGATCAAAAACGGATTAGCCTGAAAATACATGCGGGAGTGCGAATGAGCGTCGCCGGGCGTCCGTTTTCGGCGCCCGACTGAAAAATCTCGCTGAAAATCTGTTTTTTATATCGCGACGAGTGCGCATGCGCGCGACCGCATCGTGGTAGCTCCCGCCGAGTATCGGCCGCAGATATGTGCCAACTGTGCTTTCGGCAAGGATCGCGCTCTCACCTCCGCCTGTTCTTCTTCCTGCCCTCGAAATTCTTCGCCGAGTTGTGACTGTTTGGTGACAAGTGCCGGGGCCAGGAGGGAGGGGGGTGGAACCCGAATGTAGTGTTTGGTCACTCATGTTTTATTATCATCATCGTTTCAAAGGTCGCGGACACTACCTGAATGGCGGCGCCGAGGGACAAGTGGACATGCTGGACATCCCCGGCAAGGGCCGCTGCTGTGTCTACATAGCCCGATTCAACTACGACCCTCCAGAGTGAGTATTGACATAACCTTAAAATGTATTTGTTGTCATGGGTTACGATATCAGAGCGATTTACAACGATCTTGACAACAAACGACATGTTTTTTGTATATCGAATTCGATGCACAAAACTCCGTAATATGCATATACAGTGAAACCCCGTTTTTACGTGCCCGGATTTCACGTTTTCCCGCTATATATAGTCCTGTTCTATTTTAGCACATTCAGTACCCGCTTTTACGTTTGAAATATTTAAAATTCGAATCAATTTTTAAACACATTTATATAAATGCGCAACGTTTTTTAATGCTAGGAATGAATATTATGAAGTCCGAAGGATTTAGTGCATCAAATGTCTGGATAGATCGTTTCCATGTGTTATATAAATCAGTTTGCGAGGACTCAAGGTACAACAAGGATGTATTGATTTGGACATCTCGTGAAGAATGGAAGCAGACGGATGTTCCTACTCTAATTGCAGACTATACTCCAAAAGATATTTCTAATGCTGATGAAACAGGACTGTTTTTCAATGTTCTTCCCTCGAAGGACAGAGTAGACAAGACTTTAAGGGTTAACAACCCCTGTTAGTAATTGGAAAAGCACAAAAACCTCAGTGCTTCAAAAATGTCAAGTCAATACCGACAAAATATGCTGCAAATAAAAGCATGGATGACTTCAAAATTGTATGAAAAACAACTTTTAACCGTTCAGACCCCACGGCGTGCAGGCACGCGAAATCGGTCTAACCACCAGCGCCACGGCAAACGCTTACTACGAATTTATTTATGAATAAATATAATATTTTTAAATGAAAATTAATGCAGAGACATCTTTTGAAGGCAATGTGGTTGTTCGAATGTCGATATGTTTAGCCGTTTTATTTTATTTGAAGTTTGATGATTGAAAATCCAATAATTGGCTTGGCGATTAAAGGGTTAAGCTTAGATGCCTTGATAGGAGCTAAGAAAAGAAAAAGGATCTTACTCCCAGATAGATGCTATGCTCGTCCAACGAATTTAACTCTGGTATAAACATTATTATCAAAATTAGAACGACGAGAAGATCTCAAAAGATGTTATGATAACTATTTTAGATGCAATGCATTACATGTGATGGCATGGAATGAAATTGAAGAAATAACGATCAATGATCTATTTCGTAAAGCTGGAAATGTTAAGGAACATGAAGATAAAATAGAAGATACTAACGATAAGAGCCTTGGTGGAGTCTGGTCAAAAACACTAGTAGAATGCTATTGATGGAACAAATTTCTACAGAAACTTTACAATACTACATGGACCTCGACATTCACGTGATGACATCTGAAGTTATGGATATCTATTATATATATTGGACAGCCACATCCGCGAAAACTTATCCGACGAAGAATTATCTGATGAAGAAGAAGCAATAATCCATCCAATTCCAACAAAAGAAGATGCTATGAGGCATATCGAGGGCTTTTAAACCTATTTTACTGCACTGAAAACGTATCAATAAGATCAAAAGAGCTGTAAGCCAGCACAAAAATATGTACCAAAGTGATTTGCGTGATTATCTAAATAAAAATTAATTTAAATGTTTTTTTTTCTAACCCGGAATCTACGTTTTTCCACCAATTACGTTTTTTTTATCGATTCCTTCAAAAACGTAAAAACGGTGTTTCACTGTATTTCGTAATATAAAGGAATTAGGTCGCGAATAGCTCAACAGTGTTGCCAACTTCGCTCGATGTCGTGATGACAGATGATATGTATCATTTAGTTTAAAGTATGGTCAAAAATTGAGCTGTTATGACGTAACATTACACAGAGATCTGACAGTGCTGCCAACTTCGATTAATACCATCAACATTGATACACCAGTTTTTACGTTTTGAATGGATTAATGAAAAAAACGTAATTAGAGGGAAAACGTAGATTCAGTATTTGAAACGGGGTACTAAAATAAAACAGGATTGTGAAAATTTAACGCAAATAGCGGCAAAACGTGAATTCTGGGCAGATAAAAACGGGGTTTCACTGTATATTCTTATATGTATTAGAATATGGTCGTAAATTGAGCTGCTAAGTTGTAAAAAATGTTATGACAGCTCGACTGACAGTGTTGCCAACTTCATCCGATATCAATATTGATCTTAAATTTTCATTACTATGTAAACAATTGCATTCAACTCTTCGTATTTATGAATTATATACTACAGTCAATCCACATATAGCGCCTAGATATACGCTATAGAAATCCGCTCTATAGAAGACTAAGCACCCCATACAAAATTTGGCGTTAAGTTTTTTTTTATTTGATTTTGTATATCGAAAGAAATCAAGGCATTTTTCCATTCACGTATTTTAAATGTTCTTATTCTATTTTTAGTTGCTAAGGTACTAACCCTTATTTATAATCAAATTTATAATTAAATCCTGTTTTAATTAAAGTTATTTTTTTTTATTAACAGAACCAAATTAACATAAACCCAAAAATTTTTTTTTCGGTTCAGCTCTAATTTTCGTTCCGAAAGGGTAACGGGTTTTTAAGGTTTTGGCTGAGTTTTATTTGATTCCTTGATATTTACTAAGAAATTATATTGGAAGTGATATTTTGATGATAAATCTAGTACTTTAAGACATATCTCATGGGCCGGAATTCCGGCCTGGAACGTAAATTCACGTTTTTAATACGTGTATTAGGAAAATTATTATAAAATATGTGTGGAAATCGATAAAAAAAATCGTCTGAGAGCTTTTTTAATTAATTATAAATAAAAAGCGTTGGCTTAAAATGAACAATTACGCGAAACGGAACGGTATCGTATATTGATTTCACGAACCAGTGCACTGCGATGTTGCGCTCCGGTACCATTCGACCCCTGCTGATAATAAAGCATAAAATGCATTGTTTATTTTTAGCGTTAAAAAAATATTGCATTACACAAAATCAATATTTTCGTTATTTATTCTGAATATTTTCATAATATGAAGCTTTTTCGCATCGTTTCAGTGTTATTTTGCAAACTTTCAGCGGTTATAATCTTTCGTTTATTAAAGCAACTGTTTACATGTTATCTTGCTCGAAGATTTTCTTCGATAAACTGTGTTTTACAATGATTTTCATATATGTAAACTCGAGCATAACGTAAATTTCTAGAAACTGGGTTAATTAACAAAAAAAAAACGGAGCACTTATAAATAACTTGTATCTGCATTTTTTCTTAAATTAAATTAAACTACGCGAGATTAAATCTTTGAGATTATTTATAAAAGCGCTCGACTCGCCCTTTGGGATTGCAAAATTTTCTTCGGTAGACATAAACCGAATCAATTTGCATAATTAAAATATTTAAACGGCAAACTTGTCACGTCACCGAAGGGTTAAACAATAAAAAAAAGAGTGTCGTTCGCATGTCGTGCGGTTGGCTGCACTGTTCAAACACGATCGCGTTCGTATTAACTGTTGGCGCAATCTACAATTTATGAATTGAGATTATTTTTTAAAAATGGTGCACTGGTCCAAATATGGGTCGCGATACGACCATGTCCGCCAAAGCGTGGTTGGTTTATGGCCTTTAAAATGGCGCTTAAAAGCGGGAGACAAGCACGAAAACGCTGATCGTGTCGCTTTGTGAATTTGACATATGGTACGTTTTATTATCATTGCACGTCCTATTGGTTAGCCTGAATTTTCCCGACCTAACAATTGAAATTACGGCCATGTCATTAATTTAAAAATCATAATGCGACGCGCCGCCTTATTGGTTTATTTGAATTATCAGACATAACAACTAAATACGTGGCCATATTTGTACCATTAATTAATATAATTAATTTCACGTGTCAATTAAGTTGTTTTTGCAATTTTCCTAGAAAAATGATTATGTCCAAAGTTGTGTACATAAAACTTTCTCATAAAAAAATGTATGAAATATTTTTTCTGCTCCATGAACCCGGCAATGTGAACCCGCCCCTGTAGTAAGTACTTCATTTGGTATTCCGCATTTCGAGAAAAAGCCTTTCAAGACAATAATTAATCATCGTGGCTGTCGACGACATGCTCAAAAATGAACCAAAGAGGAGGGAACGATGTATAGAGTCGAAAAAATGGGAAATATTCGCGAGTTAAACTGCAAAATATCATTGCGATATAGAATCTACTTTTAAATTAAATGCAGTAGCATTTTTTTTTAATTATAAATATTAGTTGATTATGTCGATTCTAAGAAATGTAATTCATTTTATAAAATTATTATTTTTAATTTTTATTTTTTTTCCTCTTGTGTGTGCGCCGCACATTTTAGTCATATGGACGGTGCGGTGCGCCTCTGGTTAAAACATATATGGCGACAACTGCTTTTATTCTAAGCTTGATTGTGATCGTCATAGGTTTACTCCAGGTCCTCCAAACCAGAGTTACTGCACATTTGAAATAAAATTATTACTCCTCATGCTCTATTCGGATCGAACTTGTATTTTCTGACAGCCACGATCTTTGCATCTGTATCCCTAAACTGCTTACTTCTTCTTTAGTCGGCACCCTCATGTCTGAGGATCGTGATCATCCTTTTTCTGAAACTTCTTGATTATAGCTGTCCAGAATTCTCTGCATTCTGCTTACTAATTCTCTATTTTTTTTTTATTCTTTAAGGAATGATGAATCCTTATCAATCCTTCTTCTCCACTCCTATCACTCGTTCATTTGAGTTAAGAAAAAAATCAGTTATTCTGTCGTTATCTTCTCAATATTGCCAAAATGTCCCCTTTGCAAGTATTTTTTTCATCTTCGGGAATAGAAATAAATTACCGAAGGTTACGGTCGACGAATATGGGGGTCGATAAATTTAGGAAAAGATTGTTTGAGGATTGAGAAATATATATTTTTTAGCAATTTTGTGTGTATCCAAAGTTATAGAATTTTATTTAATATTCCTGAAAAATCTCGAGAAAATCGAGTATTTTCAAAACATTATTTTACAAAATTTAAAACCAAAATAATACCATATCAAACTTTTTAGGATTCTCGTCTCGGATTTTTCCTCGAGGATTCCCCACCACAGCCCCTAATCACAAAAGTGTCGTATTTGGTTAAAAAATCTAATAAAATTTAAAGTAAAAAATCACCGAGCATACTTAAACACGTTAAACCTTCGTGAAAGACAACAAGTGAATCTACAGAATAGCTACCAATGGCAAGTTACGTCAAAGGCAGTATATCATCATAAAAAATATTACATTAGGATATTCCAAAATTCTTCAGGAATGAAAAATATCTAGAAGTTTTTTCACAGAAATCTGATGCCTGTCTTATTACTTCAAACCGTTCAGGAGTATTATTGATTAGAAACGGTTTTTCAGAAGTATTAAAATTATTTTAACCTTTTAATTAACTATATTGATTATTAAGAGGTATATTCGAAATTTATTAATTATATAATTACAAAAAATTCAAATTTATAGTGAAATTCATTTAATGTATTTTCCGCATAGATCGTTTTCTCACATTCTTCGTTCTTTTAAAATGAGTTCCATTAAAAAATGTTTTTTAGATAATTTTTAATAATAAAAATATTCCAATTTCTTCAGTCGATTTAAGAATTTCCTGTTAATTTTACATTAAATATATACATTTTTTTTTTTTGGTGAATTTTCTTGTATTTTTCCCGGAACTCAGCTAAATTGCAATCCTCGTTGTAGTATCGTCAATCGATCATTCCGCCAACTTATTTACTCCCCCTCCACCCCCTTTTATGTGACTCGTATTGATAGTCTTTTGCGCCGTGAATCCGGGAAGTTTACGGCCCATTGACGTCACACGTCTGGCCTAAAGGTTTTTGGTCACGTTGACGTGTAGGAAGGAGGCGGGAATGGGGCCAGCCACCTCGCCGAGCTGAAGATGGAATCGTCCGGAAGCATCGAAGGCTTCTCGCAACGTATCGGCCCATTCGCAAAAGTGTCCGCCACGACAGTTCTATATAAGCGTAACACATGGCGGAGATATTCGCCACATTGGGAGAACATAGGAATAATAAAATTATTATTTCCTCCGCTACCTCGCTACCTCGACCATTTTTTTGCATTCTTACAATGGCTATGATTATTCATGACTAATATTCGGCCAGTTTTTTTATGGAATGTATAGATTCCATTGTGTACATCGAGGGAAATTTATTTTTATTGCTTGTAATAATGAACAAAATCAATAGGGCGACATTATTGACTTTTCGTTTATCGGCTAAGAGATTCGAATAAAATTTTATGACAATCCTTCAATATTTTTTTACTTATTTACCTATTGGTTTGGTAGAGACACAGTGGAACCTCTTAAAAAAACAATTAATCTATTACCAGCCTCAAACATTTTTTTGTTCAGAAAATTAACTTAATCTTTACTCGCCGGACGGAGGCGCGCCGTCCATATGGCCAGATTGTGCGGCGCACACAGGCGTCGGTAGATTAGGGTAACCAAGAGTCGTCAAGGGAAGAAAAAATTAAAAATATGAAATATGAATTCATTAAACTTCCTTAAAATCGGAAATATTACGTAATTATTTTTTTATCGTAGAGGAAGTTAGGGACCCAATTAAGGTTCTGCGCGCTGTCGCACGCGACTGGCGCCGGATAACTTTTTCTTCATTTTTTTCAGATTCTTTAATTCCGAAATTTCTATAGTTATATACTGTGCTCAGGGATTTTGAACCATTTCTTCTACATTTGTGCTATTCTTTATTAATTCCGGACATCAATTATCATAGAAAATACTTACCTTCATGTATTATCGATTTTTCTAAAGTAATGGAATATATTGAAATGATTTCTCCAAAATTATCTCAGCGTAATCTCTTTCTATGATGAAAACACTGCTTTGAAGCTGAGCGTTTATATATCATCATCATAGGTGCAACAGTCCTTTTGTAGAGCCTTGGCCTCATCCATCACCCTTATCCATGTTATCCGGTCTGCCGCCATGTCATTTCATCATCCGGTAAGTTTCAATGATGTAGTATCCCTCTGTACTCAGTCCAACCACCTCAGCCTTGTTCATCCTTTTCTCCGGGGACAATAAGGCTTGTTAATCATAAGCCTTTTCGGCGGCTGACTGTCCCTCATCCTTGACACGTGACCGGCCCACCGGAGTCTGGCCACTCTGACGTCGACTGTGACCAGTATATCCTTATTTAGTTGGTACAGCTCCTCGTTGCTTCGGATACGCCATGAGCTTCTATATAAATCTTATAAAATCAAGACAAGCATAGTTTTCTTCGTCTTCTTTAAGTGCCTTGTTTTTATGGACAAGTAGGTGATCCTTATGTCCTCAGATCCGTAGGTTCTTGTCTTTTTTTTCTCCATAAATTTGGTAATTTTTGTCGAGCTGGAACAATTTTAGAAATACCAACACGTTTTAGGAAAGTTGTTTGATAGGTATTTAATATGAAGAAAGCAGTGCCCTTAGGATCTTCAAAAGAAAACTCGTTGTAATGTAAAAAATACTGACGGATATAGAGATTCCGTTGTAAAGTTCAGAATAATTAATTTAACTGCTCTAATTCTTTATGTGCTTTATGCGTGTTCAGAAGTAGGAGATACAGTAGCGCGAAGACAGTATCCGTGGAATCAATCTTCTAGTTGTTCCTTTGGGAGTTTTCTATTATACAATATGGCTAACCAATCTGATTCCAATCTCCTCGACTCCTTGTTCTGAACGATTCTTCAATAATAAGATTCATTAATTTTGTTATGATTACGTTCTAGACCTCTAAAGAACTCGACTAAAGAAAGTATTTTCTTCGTTTATTTGAATTCTATGTAAAATTGAGGATTTGATCTTTGTATATTCACTGTCTTCCATTGTCCAATAAAATAATATTTTATTTATGTTACAAATTAAGATTTGCATATATTCGCTTGGTTTTATTTCTAAGGGTAGAAAAACAAAAGGACTGCGGCACGTCTGGCCAATAAATAATTTAAAAAAAAAAGTGTTACACCCAACCCCTCCAATTCCCGTTCGTTACTCCATTCCATCCGGAATGGGGTCGCGGACGAGCTGGCTGCAAAGGGTGTCGACTCTATGACGACCCGGATGAAAGCCATAAATGAAAGCGGAAAACAACTTATTTAAAAGGAAAGGCTTAATTTCAAGGCCGGGGAGGGGACTGCGGCCCCCATGGCGCCCCCGACTCCCGCCTGGCCCGCGGCCAAGTCTCACTGTCTGGAAGAGCTGCCGGCCAAAAAGTTCACCATAAACCGCCCGAATAATTCTTTACGTACACTACCAGATAATAAATTTTAATGGCCAAAAGTGGGACGATCACATATACATTTTTTTTTTCTCCAGACATAATATTTATTGGTATTGTACGCGAGTATTGTGTAATGTGCTCGGGCTTTGTATTGATTCCCAAAAAAAAAGTGCTTTGTACGAATTGAGCAATTGACAGCAAAGCATCTTCGTGATGGATTAAATGCCGCTTAACGAAAATCTGATAATCCGCATTGGATTAAAAAATACTCATTTTTTTTGTTGTTCAATTTTGCAGAGTCGAAGCGGCCGAAGGCGAGCTTAGTATATCAGCCGGCGATTATTTGTTAGTATGGGGAAACGGAGCAGATTCCGGTAGCAGTTTTCTAGACGCCGAAACGTTAGATGGTAGAAGAGGACTTGTTCCTGCTCATTTTGTACAACGACTCATCGGAGATGATCTCCTCGACTTCCATCAGGTACTACAACCACTTCCCTCTACTGCTAGAACCAAGAAGACACATTATTACATTGACAATGTGCTTCAATGTCAGGCTGTTGTGACTACCCTGCGAGACGCCGACGATGGATTCCTACAGAGCGATCCCTCGTTACCGGCCGAAGTCACTCGGCTCTCCGAGCTTCAGGACACGGCCGAAGGTCCCGAAGACGACGACTCAGGTATACCATCAACTATTGTATTAGCTAAGTAATTAAATTCAATCGTTTATGTGCTACGTGTCAAAACTTATTCGTATCATGTCCAGCGTCGATGCTTTATATTGCCCCACCTTCTCATCGTTTCCCTAATCCTTGCGACGCCAATTCGAAGTCTGATGAGCATCTTACATTTAGAGCAAGGCTCGAGGCTGTTGACTTCAGTAAATCAGGAGAGGATTCATGTCCAAACATAACGTGATTTAATCAAAGAAGAGGACAGAGCTCATTGAGGGTTGTGTCCACCTTTTCTGTGTAGCGTAACCTATCCTACGCTGGGCAGTTGTATTCACCAACTGAGTAGCATAGATAGGATTATTGTTGATACCCTATGAGCATGGGAGTTAGCGCTCCTTGCGCTTCTTACTAGTTTCTTAACAATATTATTTCTAGAACTTATTTTCATTTTAGTTTTTCGCACTGGATTTTGTAAGATATGGTTCATTCCAACGTTGTCCCTCCATATACTGACTCAAAGATGTGCGTCAGCCTGTTTCCTCTCCATTCCACCGCCAGTTCTTTTTTGACTAACTTGTTTAGATAGAAAGCGCTTACTGCCAGCCCTTCAATAACGCTTCTTCTAAATCGCTGCTTCAAAATGCTAATACTTTCAATGTAGAACAAAATAGAGGTCAATACTCTTTGGTGGACAAGGTGTTTTGTAGAAAACAAAGATTAAGAAGCGTTATAAGAGGGCTAACTGTATTTCGTTCTTTGGAGGGCTAGATCTGAGAACCTTTGTTTTGTACCGGTTGCACTTTTCCAGCGACCTGTTTAATTCTTTCATCGTGTACATGTCATGTCAATACAATCAACATATTATTGAATCTGCGCTCTCCAGGTCGTTGAAAGCCCCTCCTGCGTCCTCCATTCAGCCGTCAATCACGGCTTCGATCGGCGGAACAATCTGGGCGTCCTTCCCCGTCATCTGTCCACCATCGATCGCCTCCTGGCTGAAGCCCTGGACATAATGAAGGCAAATTACCCGACTAACTCCTCTGGTGCCAGAATGAAGCGCTAACGACGCTCAATTATCCCGTCGGCGCTATACACACCCTCCGGTCTTTCGTCACCTCATTGTGACCTCGACCTCCTCCTGTTTTCTGTGTACGCATTTCAAAATTTGCATATCTCCATTGTTCAGCTTGCGAAAGGCTGTTACTGTCCCATCGGCCGATGTGGCTAATGAGCCGGCCTGGAAAAAAATTGCTCTTTAAATAACCGATTAAAGCACATGCACGGCCATTGAATTTAAATTTAGTTAAATTAGCAATAGAATCGATTCATCGCTTATTAAAAACGGCGAGGTTTAATCAAAAATAATTTAAAAAAATATTAATAAATCTAGGCGAGTTACTTTCGATCGCTTTTTGGCATTGGAGCTCTCTTGTTCTTGGAAACTCGTTCACGTTTTTCAGGAATAAATATTGTAATTTGAAGACAACAGTCAAACCTGTTTTTGTGCGGTGTATGTTTATACAATAAAACGCATTTAAAATTCACCAGTAGCTATAAAAAATATTTTTCGACATATTTTAAAAAAATATGCGGTGGGATAGGGACAGCATAAAAAAATACATAAAATAAAATATTATGGTGTTTGAAAGTATTAAAATATTTATGACGAATATTGACATCTTTAGATGACACAAAGATTTGGAAATGAAAATTCCATAACACTCCTGCCTGTTTCCAAGTGACGCCACTGACTTGATCCACGAGGCAGTATAAAAATAAATAAACAAAAAATATTACCCACCTCTCAAAGAGGTTCACCATCACTGATATAATGCAATACATATGTTATTGACTGATGCAACACTCATGTAATGTGATGATGAAATACATTTGAACATTTTTCATATACCGCATAATAAAAGTAGCACAAAAACAGATTTGACTGTATACCATTTACAACCTTTAGAATTTTTCTCAAAAGCATTTAATTTTATTTTCTAGATATTAACTGATAAAACCCTTTGATTTTTTACTCGATTTTTCCTGAATTTTTTCGCCAAAACACACGGAAAATTATATCTCGCTCCTATTTAATGTAATTTTACTAATAAATAAATTACATTTTCGTGTTATAGAAGTCAAAATATTTTTTTTTAATATAAAATATATGTTTTGATTAATCCTCATAGTTTTAAATATTATTAGCAATAGACATACTACATTAATATTGAATCGAATGCACAGCATAGAAAATTTGCTTTACGTTTAAATATTTAAAGAGTTTTCGAGAGATGTCTATAACCATCTGCATCTCACAGATTTTTAAATACCTCAATGTCATAACAATTATTTTAAAGGATCAAAAATATCTCAATAAATTTATCAATGAAATAGATAAAATGTGTTGATAATTATATATACAGAAATATTTTAAATGAATTCTTTATATTAATAATTCTAATAGTTTTATTAAATATTAATTAATTCTGTATGTAAAATTATGCATTTGATATTATAGAGGCATATAGGTGTAGTGTCTATCTAATTCAGAGTTTTTCAGTAAGCATTGTTCATTAAAATCAAGATCAAAATATATTATAAATTATAAGTCATTATTAGCCCTTTGGTTGCCGAAATCCGATATGTCGGATTTTGCTACATTAGCGAGAATTGCCGGATCCGACGGATCTGAAATCGTAGTATCCAATACATTTTAAACCGTATGTAGGGTAATTGCTTCAGGGGTATATAACATTTTAAACAACACGTGCAAGGCATACAACGCCGCCGCTACAGTATATTTATAAAATAAACAACACATTTTTACTTTTTAATTATTAATTTAAAAATCGTGGCGTTTCTGGAATAGTAATCCCAGAAGGCCCGGCAACCAAAGGGTTAAATAATTGTTTTAATTGAAAAGCTCTGTTCTAGTGCAAGCATAGTATGTACATTTATTTTGCGCATACTTTATTGTGTTTTGTGTATACGTTTGTCGTTGTTCCCGCTTAGTGAAAATAGTGTATCTATAGCGTTTCCTTTTTTCTCCCCCCTTCCTTTGACCGTCTTCCCCAAATCTCCCCAACAAACTGAACCACTGACATTCATCATTGCTCGATAAAATTAATTATTGATATACAAAAAAAAACTCTATGACTATGGCCAAATCGCATCGCAATCAATATCCACAATTTATCATTCAACATAATCACGTCATAATCGCGATCGGCGGCGATCGCTTGCCTCACACCGCACACACAATTTGAAACGTAACGACCGTCGTTACTTCCGTTTCCGTTACGGCCGATGCGATTGGTGGTAAACTCACACACACACGATACCCCACACCGTCCGGCATTGGCCCTGGCAGGCGGCAGGGGGAGGGCAGGGAGCGCGGGGCGGCGCCCCGGGTGCCCCCGGCGCCCCCAGCGCGCCCCCCGGCGCCGGTCCACAGCTCAGGTGTTGTTCTCGGTGCTAGTGCCTGCGCCCCGCCAGCTGACCTTGGAGCGGCAGCTGAACAAGAGCGTCCTCATCAGCTGGACGGCACCGGACCCTCACCAGCATCCGGGGACCGCCAACCTGGACACCTACCATGTCTACGTCGACGGAGTGCTCAAGACCACCGTCAAAGCCACGGAGAGGACCAGAGCCCTGGTCGAAGGAGTCGACTCCAATCGGGTAAGCCTCGTTTAGATCTTATCTAGCTCACAAAATAGTGTTCTTCGTGTAGATACCAGGTAAGAACTCGATTGCTGCTCTATTTTGTGAGGAATCATTTTATTTATTTATTTAAGTGGCATATTAACTCTGAAGAGGGGTCTTTGCCACCTGGAGGCACCTCTGTCGCAACCATCATGTTATGACTGCGACGGACGCTCTCCAGGTTATCTTGGCTCTTCGAATACTGGTCAGGTCGCCAGCTAAAGCCCGGGAACCGAACTGTCGCGTGTGGATTGTAACAATAATAATCAGACGAGGTGCTACGGGCACCTCCAGCAACATACACGTCAATGAATTGGCCTGGATAGCGGCCTGGCTCCTTATAGCTCCGTAGAATCCACGAAACTATGATTGTGCCCAACCGCCATCGCCGCCACGCCTGATTCCGATAAGCGACAACTATATGTAATTATCATCATTCGCTTCTAAGTGATAGCTCTTCCAAACACTCGAATAGAAGTCAAAGTCAAAGGAGCACTACATCTTAAAATGGTGCTAAGGACTTTGCTCGTGAGACACAGCATCCAAAGGTTTTCTTCTCTTGGCTATTGCTAGCCTAACCTAACCTAAGGGGCGGATTGCTTCGGTGTTTGTTTTATTTTCTCTAGGATGCTGTTGGCTTATCACTTGCTTAATACAACGCGCATCCACAAAGTAAGTTTCTCACTCATCCCACAGCAGTCAAAACCTTTATTGTGCAAGACAACTGCGAGTACATGATAAGAAAAAGTAGTGGCATGACCCATGTAATAGCATTACTGACTGCGATTTTGAATGTCTGTCTGAAATTCATCGATCTATGGGCTTAACATCATGAACAACACTGGCTCGACGGACAGCAAATCTCCTGCAGGAGTTCAGCTGAGAGGAGTTGCCGGATCTCGCTCCCAGTGATTTCCATCTTTTCCTACACTTTAAGAAAGTGAGGGAGCGAAATTATCGAGATCTGTAGTCAGTGGTTATTTTATGGTTTTACTTCCCATTGAATATTGGTTCTATTAGTTAGAAAATAGGTAATTATAATCGTGTTTGATTGATGGACTCATAAAATGACCTTTTTAGCTAGACGTGAAGTGACCCAAGTTAGTATTCTGGTCCTCCACATAGCAAAGAAGCATCTTGTCACCCTCATTAGTTCAAAGCAGTAAGTAAATCTAGCTCTCATGGACACACATTCTAATGTTGTTTGTTTTACTCCTGAAAGTTACTGAATATCATTTTAACTATAAAATGCTCCTTGTTAGAAGGGTTTGGAGTATGAGGCCCAACTGTGTTATCAAAGATACGTCAGAGTTAACCCTAGCTTTACACTCCAGAGCGGAAGCATTTGTAAAACGTTGCCATCCTTTAACGTTCTCTTCATTTATGTCTTTACAGCCCCACAGAATATCGGTGAGGTCGGTGACTGTCAACCGGAGGGTGTCGAGGGACGCGGCCTGCACGATGGTGATAGGCCGCGACACGGCCAACCTGGGACCATCGGCAGTCAAGGCGACCGGGGTCACATGCAGCCAGGCAGTCATATCTTGGCTGCCGGCCAACTCCAATCATCAACACGTGGTCTGCGTCAACAACGTGGAGGTAACAGCTGCTCGGCTAATCGAAACAAACACGTTATTGTTGTGACTGAAAACTTTCGCGATTCGGTTCATTTATCACTTTTTTTAACGACCCGTTTCCATTGAACTCAGACTTGTTGTTTATATCTACGCATTCTTGTATAGGTCCGCACTGTGAAGCCGGGGGTTTACAGACACACCATCACCGGCTTGGCGCCAAGCACCCAGTACAGAGTGACGGTACGTGCTAAGCATTTACGAGCCGGTCCGCCGCCCGGAGCCCCCGTCGAAGAAGCTCCCGGCGCTTACACCGACTTTAGAACATTACCCAAAGGATTACCAGACCCACCTGTCGACATCATGGTAACTATAGACCGGAGGGAGGTTTCTGTATCGATGGTTGGAGGTGCTGATCCGTTGTTGATTGCAGGTGGAAGCTGGTCCCCAAGACGGTACACTATTGGTGACCTGGCAACCGGTAGGAAGGCCACCAGCAGCTGGACCGGTCACGGGTTACGCAGTCTACGCCGACGGGAAGAAGGTCACCGACGTCGACTCCCCGACCGGAGACCACGCCCTAATCGACATAACGAAGCTCATCGGACTCAATCCCAAATGCGTCACGGTCAGTCGAATATTTCCGTTAATTTCTTTAAATAAGTACGCACGCCGCCATATACATATATTTTATGGTGGATATCTTTTGGCTTTGGTCCAACGGCCGACGATTTAAAGGATCTGTTGCCAAGGGGGTGGACCGCGAGGCACGATCTCGCAGCTTTTTCTTGTCCTTAATGGTTGTACGCCGGGAATATTCAAGAGGATATTTTCGCCATATAATCTTACGTAATAAAATGATAGAGGCGAAACGTTCACAATGCAAAATGCGAACGCAAAAAAATAATGTCGGACCAAAAACTTTATCAATATTTCACGCCGCGGCCATATTATGACAGACTCGCTTCAAAATTGAATCCATCACGTATAGAATCGCTTATTTTTATCGATAATATTTGCAATTTTACCATAATTTGGCCATACCGCATCCCGACGTCCGACAGAGACAACACATCAAGATATACACGTCGATCGTTGTATGGCAAAATTAATTTATTACCACGTCTACAGAGTGACTAACTACCTCATCTCACAAAAATCAAAATAAAAAGAAAAATACATCGAACAAATTGACTCAACTCACACATGACTCAAATCACACTTGACTCAACTCACACATGACTCAAATCACACTTGACTCAACTCACACATGACTATGACATTTATAGATTATGGAATTAGTAAAAATAAAATATATATAAGTGGATCGTATTTTAACCCTTTGGATTCCATGTCTCTCTAAAAGTCTATGTCAGGAATGCCATATTTATATATAAAAAAAATGTTATATCGTACTTTGACAGCCAAAGGGTTAAATATTTTTTTCTATGAAATATTCTCGGCGTTTTATTTACAGCTTTGCCATCAAATTGCAAAGAAAACGTTTCAATGTATTCCGATACCATTGATAGGGTGGGAACATTGCGCCATTGTTGTAAAGCACCATTGAAAAGCACTGCACTGCAATTTAATTTGGTATTCAAAGTATCGCCGTAGCACTTCTACGTGCCGCACAAAAGAAATATTTCTTTCTCGGCGCACACTGCACTGCTGCACATTCTCATTGTCCACCGTGAGCCCGGCATAAATGGTGTTTCTTATTTCTCGGGAAATGAGAAATTTATTACTAAATTCTCTCTCTCTCTAAAGTCTCTTTCAGTTTACACAAATTCATTAAGAGAATTATATTCTCAAAATAGCTCAGGTTCAAATCGATAAGTTCTTAATTAAAATGAAGTATATTCTTAGTAAAATTCTGTCAGTAAATAATTACAACAATTAATCCCTCCCTTAATCCTCCCTTTCAAAATACGATATATCGTATTTTGTTAGTTGAACCAAAATTACCCGCAAACGTTTTTTTAATACAAATATTCTCTAGTTTAACTGTCTAAGGCAGGCCGCGCACTAGGCAGCCTGGCTGCGGCAACCTGGCTGCGGCAGATGTTCTAAAAAGAATTGAATTTTTGTAATATGAATTTAAGTCACTTTCGAAATAAGCGGCGCTGCTGTAACATGTAGCAGCATGTAGATGGTTGGTGTTATTTTTTACATTTATTTCATATTTTTTATGAATATTCTAAAAACTGTATTCGTATGTGTTATACAGTATTAATAGTTTTTTTAAACTATCCACAAACATGTTTTCAATACAAATATTCTCTAGTTTAACTGTCTAAGAAGGGCCGCGTACTAGGCAGCCGGGCTGCAGTAACCTGGCTGCCGCAGCCAAGATTTTGACAATTGTAGCATTCAACGTTATAGTGGCTGTAGTATTATTATTATTTAAGTGTTATATTAATCCTGAGGCGGGTCTTTGTCAGCTGGAGAACACCTCTGTCTCAACCATGATGTCATGAATGTGACAGACGTTCTCCATCTTGGCTCTTCGAATACGGGTCAGGTCGCCAGCCATAAGCCCGAGAGCCGAGCTGTCACGCGTGGATTGTAACGAAAATAATCAGACGAGGTGTGGACCAATTCGTATTTAATTTACGGTCTGATCGGGTGCTACGGGCGCCTCCTGTATCACATACGTCACTGAATCGGCCTGGATTAGCGGCCTGGCTCCACATAGCTCCGTAGAATCTACGAAACCATGATTGTACCCAACCGCTATCGCCGCCACGTCTGATACCGGCATGCGACAACACTCGACTCAGACAGCCAAGAATATCTGACTGTAGCAGCCTTATTATTCTTGGCTGCTAGTGCGCGCTCTCTAATAGAGTTCTCTATGTCGATCTGGCTGCGGCAGCCAGGTTGCCGAAGCCAAGCTGCCTAGTGCGCGGCCAGCCTAATATAGTAATATCTTTTGTCATATTGATTGTTTGCGTCTTCTGCATGGGGCAGATATATTAGGTCATCCTGAAGGAAATTTATTATTTTCGCACGCTCTCGTTTAAGCTCAGTTTGTGTCTAAACACTCTCAAAGCTTACTTTTTCTAATAATGATGAAATATGAAAAAACATAAATTTAACATTTATGAAAAAATGTCTTTTGGATCCCTGAATAATTAAAAGTCTGGAAGACCAATACGTTGTGGTATAAATACTGACCTTTCTAATTGTTTTTCTTCGACTCAAAATAAAGTTTAAAGAAAATAAAGTTTAAGAGTAATAGAGCAGGGTTAACAAACGGACCGAGTGAGATGCAGCGCACTCCTCTAGACCGCTCGTAATGCGGCAGGAACGTCGATGCATTGTTTGCGAAAACGTTTAGGCGATGAATGGGTTAATGACGTTCGATTGTTGTCAGCCAAATAATTTAGGTCTATTAAGCTCTGTCTGACCTACTACATACAATTAATTTATTATGCAGATTAAACCTACTAATAATAATTTGATCAAGCATTGTCAAGACTTGTAGGTGACATAAATATGGTTAGATTTTACTATCTTAAGTTAGATAGACTAGTCATAGACATTGCAACATTTTTTTCAGTCATTATTTTCTCGTTTCAGGTCCGCACTAAGTCCAGGGACAGTCAGTCGAGTGACAGTATCGCGACCACGATTCCTCAGAATGTTTTGCGGGGCGTGGCCGCGAGGAGAGGCGTCGCCGGAACAAGAGGTCCTCACGGTCAACAGGGTCCTCACGGTCAGCACGGACCCCACGGTCAGCACGGGCCCCACGGCCAACATCCTCAAGGGGCGCGAGTGCCTCACCATCAACCGGTGCTCGAGCACGACGAGAATCTGTCAGACAAAGAGATATTTCCCGGCGCGACTGGACCGCACCATCCGAACCAGGTCAGCTATTTCATTCGGCAACACGATTATATTTATTTTTTTCAGTAGCAACATGTCTATTGAAATCACGATGAAAATAAATCATAATATTTCAATGGATATCAGTAAAATAATGAAATATTTACACATTTTATTTGAAATATATATATAGAAATAAATTCATATATTATGATTATTAATTACTTTTTCGATATACTTTGCCTTTTCCTATAAGGTCTCCTTATATTGTTTTATTTTTAATAATGGCAAATTTTTCATTATATACCTTTCATTTGCAAATTTTATTTTTAATATACATACAAATATATGTTTATTTTCTTCCTTTCTATACATTATATATGTCTATCTATCTATCACTGTCTATTTTGTCTGTCTTTTCATGGCTCGTCTACGTGTCTCTTGTCTGATCGATGTTTTGCCCCTTGTTAATTAATAAAAAGGCATATTACAAAATTAATCTATGCTTAAATAATTCGCATATCATTTAAAAAGTATGCTTAAATATAATTCAAATCCGATAGATGTATTTTGTAATAAATCTTTTTTAAATTTTATAACTGTTGTCTCTGGCAAAGCACCTTGTCTATGGAATTTATCTCTTTCATATCCATGATCATTGTATTCAAATTAAACTATGCCTAAATCATAGATTTTACATTGAAATGATTATTAAGCATAATTATTTAGGCTGTTGATGATCATGGTTAAGAAAATGATACGCTTCTTAGTGTCGGTATGTTTAAAACGCAATTGGGTAAAATTAAAAAAATATATAGAAAAAATATTAGCAACACAAAATGCGACGTCATAATTAATCTATATTATCCCCGATCGTTTCTATATATTTTTTTAATATTAAATGTATAACCCAGTATATAAAAAAAAAAAACATAATATGGTACATTCACAACATGTCACATGACGGTTTATTCATCACTTACCTATGCAAAGATGATAACTTAGAACATTTCACAATAAATTCGTAGGTTCTATACAAAGCTGGGTCACCTTTGATAACATGCACGGATATCGGAATGTTAATTATAATTTATTTAAAAAAAAAAAAACACATAAAATCGAATCGAATCACATCATGTCCATATTAATTATTGATTTTCATTCACAAAATAAATTACTGACCAACACAAAATTGATCATATCACGATTCTGACATTTATACCCGATTAAAAAAAATACAAATCAGTAAGGTTTAGACATTATTTTTATATTTTTATTTCGAATTTGTTATTATAAAGGGAGACTCACAGTGTAAATCCAGCCTTATTATTTTTGATTAATTTTTTTTCAGTAATATTTAATAATAAAAATAACCGTCGTTGAAGACTTTTTGTGAGTACCATTTTATTTTTGAATTATACTTTGTATTTGAATCCATAAAAAAATAATATATTTATATCATATTTTAATAAGCAATATTCAAATTAATTGGTAAAATAATATAATAAATTATTCTGATGGATTGATTTGAATATTGATATGTTATTATTGTATACGTTATTATTATTGTTATTATTGTCCCTTATTTTTGATTAAGAAAAAAAAATGTCTCAACCTCACTGATTATCCTTCAGTTTTCATGTGATTTTTACAGAAGTGATTGTAAATCTCTTATTATTAAAACAACCATTGGGATTTGTTTATTTTATTGTTGCTTAAATGTTACTCCCGCACATATGCGGTCGTAAATGTCACTCCCGCTCACATGCGGTCGTAAATGTCACTACCATTACCGATGCGCGAGGTATTGATTGTCGATTTATTATCATTTGAATAATTATTATAATCTCAATGGTTTTCTGTTGAATTCACAATATAAACATGAAAAAAAATCTAACAAAGCTACTTAACAAATTCACTAAAATATGTCAAAATATTACACATGTCATATAGCCGACTTCAGGATTTGGTACGGGACTGCTAAAGAGTATATTCGACAAAATAACACCGGGGGTAAGGACCCAAAACAATCCTATCTATTTATATTAAATATAATACTCTTTTTAATTATTTTATATATATATTAATTACATACATAATATGTATTGGACTTAAAAAAAAACACTAGAAAATAAAATATTGATTAATTGCCGTAACAAAATGCTTTTACAATACAGATTTATTTTTTTAATTATATATATACATAGTTTAAATTAGGTATTAGCTATCACATACATAGGTACTATGTATATAATCATATATATATTTCATAGTAATCGCGTAGCATTAAAATATATTGTAAATTCGTACGTAATACGAACATTGAAATATTTTTCAATATTAATATATATTTAGTTGGACACATCATTTTTGATTTTTAACAGATTATTAGTTGTTTATAATTTTACATACAGAACTGATTATGATGAAACAATTTTTATTTGCACCATAAATTTTTTGTAGACGTTTGTAGATGATTTTAAAAAGCGTAGAAGAATTTTATCACATTTTTCTTCATATGATGAACATATTTTACTTATTGTTTCATTGATCATAAAACCACAAAACCATCAATCGATTGACGATTATTATATATATATATATTTTTAATACACTTATAATTGATGAAGATAATACATACACACGATAACATGAAATAATAAATAAAAAAAACACAATATAAGTGAATTAAATGTCTGAAAACTTCATAATTATTCCTCGATATAACATTGAATAAAATTGAGATTTATTATTGAGATAAATAAATAAACAATGTTAAATTGAGGATTAAACATCGATACACATCCACAATTCTATATAAAAATATTAAAACAACAAATGCTTATATAGAATTTAATTGCATGATAGTATTAGTCAATATTATTTGTGTGTTTATCTTAAATTTAAAGAATTTTCAAGGGTTGTCAGTGTAATACTCTATATACTAAATTCTATCAACTAATCAATATGTCTCTTCTAATCTGTACTTTCTTCGCTTTTTGCTTTATTTATAAATTTATTTCTAAATAATCTACAATTCTTGAAACATTTCTTTTATTATTATTATTTTTTTTTATATATATATATAAATAGGATTTTTTTTTTGATAGATTAATATTAGGTTTAATTATAAGGTATACTTATTATTAGTGCGCAATACCATACTAATACATTTTGTAATTTTAATACATACATTAAAATTAGATGAATGCTTAGTAATTTATACGCACCTCAATAGTAAAAAAAAAAAAAACAATAAAATATGTACAATATTTCTAATGCAATGTATTTATGAGTATTGTGCATATTACCATGATGTTGTTATAAGGATTAACGTTTGAAATTTAACCGTGAAATAACCTGGGCAGGGTTCGGCAATACCCGCGATTGAAATCACTAAAGACACGAGCGCTAGCGAGGCTCACCTCTCCGAGGACGATTTCCTCGCTGATGGAGGGGTCAGGAGGACCCCGAGGAATTCCCATCACTCGCAGGTTGGACAATATATCAAATCGACAAACCTTTCATTTTTCTTCACCTGTGCCTCTCGAATTCTCTATCTTTCTTGTCTTTTTGCTCTCACTGTTTTATGATACGTGGTATTGTTTGGTAATGTGGCACTCTTTTGCAATACTATGAACATTTTTTTCAGCATAAACATAATATAACAAATATTTTTTAATTAAAAAAAGAGTGCCTCACTAACCTAGTATTTTTTTTAAAAAAATAATTTGATTAGTTTACAGTAAAAAATAAATATTTTTGCATGCATCCTTATTTAATGCACATAATTATTGGTCAGATGTAAAATTTGATCGAGTATGTTTATTTTTTTCTTAAAACTGTGTTTAATGTCGAAGGTTATATCTCACTAAAGATCAATAATAAAAATATGCATGATTGTACTATGTATTTTAATAATCAATGATATTTTTCATTATCACTGTCAGCTTCCATGTGAACACAATATATAATTTTATTCGATTTTTATTACCCAAAAAAAAAAAAAACAGATGATATGAGTAAGTATAATTTTATATATAATTTCCCATTCGTGTTCATATGGATTTAATGGACGGTGGCATCGATTTACACGTTAAATTATATTTTTAACTCATCTCTGTGTGTCAATAATGATTTATTATTTATTTTATTGATTCTGGGTACGTCTAGGTAGGAAATATTACAGCACATGATTTTTTATCGCCGATTATGCCATGGATATTTACTATGTTTTTTATATATAATTCATGCATGAAATATGTTTTATATATTTAATTTAAATAATTTAAAACAACTAAAATTAATCAAAATCTGGACTGATATATGAAGTCGTTTAATGGGTGACTTATAAATTATTTTATGATTGTTTTTATATCGGTTCTGTTGGAACCGCAAGAAATCAGGAGGTTGCTTCTTCGTTCTTTCATCTAAAATCTCACATGTCCATCTACATAACCTATGTGTCTTTGAGTCAGTAATAATCTGTTTTAACTGTGTATTTATCTGCGATGATTCTCAAGTAGTACTTGTATATGTTACTGTGCTTCTATAAATATTCTTAGATTATTCTAAGATAGTACTTGATTAATGTAAGCCTAACAATCCACCACCCCCGCATTTTGGAATATACCACAATATTAAAATTAATCATTATAATGTCGTGTAGGTTGGATAATGAAAGTTAACCGCGACTGAGTCAAGCTAGTACTCGGATAGGATAATCCTTTGATGAAAACTATGAATTCAGGGAATTCTTTATGAAAGGGCGCGTTGAAATTAATTAATTTAATGCCATATATCCTTCGTTGAATAAATAATTATAAATTTAAAATTAACTGAAATAATATTAAAATTAACCAGTGTCATGGCGTGTAGGTAACATGGGGGGAATGTAAGTGTAAGTGACTCACTCCCCCTTGCATTTTTAGAATTTTTATACGGGTGAGTACCGTTTTAGATTTACTGGTATGGAATACATCCATCATAGTCAAATAAATAAATAAAAACAATTAATTCCAATTTCCTGTCTTCATCAAAAATATTTTCAATGCATTTTATTGAGTTTTTAGTTTAGTCTAGTCTGATAAACTAGAAAATGACTGGACACCAATGGAAAATCATCCCCTAAATTCTGATTTATCACTAACTCAAGAAAGGATAATATTTCTTTACGTATAAAATTGTAGAGATAATCTTAATTACCCTAACCTAACATAACAAGCCACCACCCTTGAATTTTAGAATATACTGTAATGTTACTCATCCATTGTCAAATAAATAAATGTTAAATAATACCTCAGCATTTAATCAATCAAGCCCAAAACTCTTTCTGGGATTCCTAGTCTAGTGAACATCTGTTAAACTATGTAAATCACTAGGGAACAAAGGAACACCCTCCCACAATTCTGATTTCTATCCAAGAAAGCATAACATTTCATTGCCTATAAAAGTATAGAACTAGAATGATGTGTTTCAGTAATGGGAAATTATATTTTTAGGATCTTAACACTTTATGAGGCGCAAGGTTTTACATCTAACCTAGCCTGGGGGCTGCATGGTTTCATGTAATGATAATCCAAGCTAACATGCAACGTGTATCTATCTGTGGTCAAATAGTAGAATTACATTGTGCATCGGTTTCAGAAAAAAAAATGCCGAGTGGGGGTATGGCTCTTAAGCCAGAAGGCGTGAACGGCTCATACGCTTGGCTACAAAATCACGCCTTTTGGCGTGAACGGCTCATAAAGTGTTAACATTAAAAAATATACATTTTTATGAGATTTTCAGCAATAATCAGTTTTTCTTCATCCTTTTTAGTAAATTTGTGTTTACTTTTATATATAAACCTTTTCTTCTATTTTGTGGCATCTTTAGCGTCTGATAAGGGCTACAAAGAGTATTTTAATTCTTCTACAAGCTTATCCATCTCTTAATTGCTCTCTGTTTCGCTATCAACTATATCAATTACCTCCTGTGGAGTGTAGGCCATGGTTTAAGTGATATATGATTTATCTGCAGAAGACATGTCATTTAACTTCTTATATAAACCCTATGACTGCTGAATTTCTGTTTATCTAATAGATTTATTATCAAATAGATGAAACCTTTATATTTAAGATGAAAATGTCATAAAAAATATGTGATTTATTAAACGACTTCATATAACAATTAATACAGATAAATTCTGATAACTTTCTATGTGGATATATTAAATTTATAATTGAACTGGAATAAATATATTTAAATGATATGAATATATGTATATAGATTGAGTTGTTATCGTTAATTTGTTAAACACCATCTTATCAACTCACAATTTTATTATCGAATGCAATGTGGTTTTGCACGGAGGAATCGCACGTTCAAAGAAATGTCCGACGTAAAGCCTGCCAACATCTGCACCGGCTGTAAATATAATTAACGTCTTTTGGAAGTGGTCCAAATATGGAAAAGTTAACGAGATAATTTTACTTGCCCGCAATTCCAGAATAAGATTCGGCGATATTTTTTTTCGTTACTTTTGACTTGTTTGAATTCTTTGCACAGTTATATAAACAAAAATGTGTGTCGAATTGTAATAGTAATGGCGTGCGATATTTATAGCAACAACAGCAGCAACAGCTTCAGCAGCAACAGCAGCAGCAGATGCAACAGCAGCAGCAACAGCATCCTCAACAGCCGCAGCCGCGCGGACAGGGACGACAGCAGGCGGGGCAATACGGCAATCGTCGTACAGGGCCCGGTGCTCAGGGTGTCATAGGTCCTCAAGGTCCGATAGGTCCTCCTGGATCGCAGCAACAGCCGCATCAACCGCCGCCGCCTCACAAGAGAAGCAGATGGTTCTTTGCGCTGTTCGATTATGATCCGGCGACTATGAGTCCCAATCCCGATGCATGTGATGAAGAATTGCCGTTCAGTGAAGGAGATACGATCAAGGTACGATCCATCGCTTGTCAAGGAGTTCTTTAATGAAACGATGAATGCTATATGTGTCTTTAAGTATTAAAATTGATTATATTTTGTCGTTTTTAGGTGTGGGGTGATAAAGATGCGGATGGATTCTACTGGGGAGAGTGTCGCGGTAGACGAGGATTCGTTCCTCACAACATGGTGGCCGAGATGGACAACGATCCCGCCGGTGCCGGTGGTAGAGGCCGCGGCGAGAGATGGCCAGAGGGCAATCCACCCCCAGGCGCTCAAGTCAAACGAATGGTGGCACTGTACGATTACGACCCCCAAGAACTAAGTCCGAACGTAGACGCAGAGGTCAGATTTCGATCCGCAATGGTAATCTGAATATTGTAGTCATCGACGGTGGATTGAACGATATTTTTGTGGTGATGTTTGCAGCAAGTAGAGCTGAGCTTTCAAACCGGACAGATAATTTTAGTGTACGGCGAGATGGACGACGACGGATTTTACATGGGTGAGATAGACGGCGTCAGAGGACTGGTGCCGAGCAACTTCTTAGCGGACGCCCAAGACCAGTACGGTCAACCGGGACAAATCACTTCCGGCCAAGGTCAATATCAAAAATCATATGTGTTTCCTAAGTTTTTGCTTAAAACTTTTTGAATGTAGAGTATTTCTAAGCTAAGCTCCTAATGAAAAAGTGTGATTTAATAGATACTATGCTTATATTCTCCGCGTTGTGATACTTTATTACTCGCATGGAGGATGCATGCGAGAAATATAGTTGGAAAACCCTCATTTGTTGATGTTTCAGTAATAATTCTTCACATATGATAGAAGTCTCGTTTGCTGATTTGATTGTATTTAAAATATGTCAAGGATAACAAATAAAATATGGCACAAGTATATATTATAATCGGGACTAAATAATAATAAAATAATCTGTGTATCCCTATTGATTTCCCCTATTGAACATCCCCTAATTCTGATTTGTGTCACATATTTCTACTAAAAAAAGGATATTTATTTATGTATAAAAAATTAGAGCTAATCTAACCTAACCTAACAACCCAACACCCTTGCATTTTTCTGCGACTTCTGCTACTGTAGTCAAATAATTAAATACATAAATAAATTCATTCATAATTGGAAAAACATGGTTCTTTATTTTGTTTTTATATTCAAAATTTAAACTCAATCAACAGCTCTATCAACGTCTCCCATTCTAATCAATCAAGTTAAATTTATATTTATATGAAAGTCAACTGTCTATTAATGAGAAACTGTCTATTTTTTCAATCTATTGCAATGATTAAAGCGAGCTGCTTTCATTTTTGAGATGATTAATGTTTTTTTTGGTACTTCGCGACAGATATCCGGCTTTCACGGGCTTTCTATAAACAATTCTCATTAAAAATTGTATTGAACTTTTAGAAGGTAACTCAGAATAGATTTAAGATGTCAATTGAAATTGATCTCGTATTATTTCATTCACAATAACCCTGTCCATGGTCGTCAAAAAGCATCACCATATTCTTCTGACTCTCGATATTTTCCCAGACTTGACTGTAAACATTATTCTAATTTTACTAATTCAGGAGATTGTCTTTAACTGAACCACATCGAGCATAAAATTTTTATTCCAATAAGACAAAGCTTAGCATACAATTTAAAAAATAATATGTATTTATAAACACTCTGAAACATGCTGAATTGCCATTAGATCCTTTATTTAGTTTTCGTTCCTTGGGATTTAACCCAAATAACCAGCAGTTCCAATAAACCAATGTCCCAATTGAGTAGAATCTACTATATATCTCAATATGATTATTTTATTATCTATTTGTGACTTACTTTATTTTTTTGCAGAATAAATAATATACAAACAGCACTTTTAAAAATCGATAGCAAAAGAAAATATACGTGAAAATCTTTTCATAAATTTTCGGAGCCAATTACTTGTTATCCTTGATTTATTTATTGATTATATGTTAAGAAAATAAAAAGACTTCTATTATTCTATAGTAATATAATATTTTAAAATCCCCAGTATTGAATATTATGACATTAAATCATGCTTTCGTATAGTTTTAATTAATTGTTATATTGTAATTGATAAATATATATATATTAATTATTATAAAACAAAAATCGGCATTGCATAAATATATGCAATCATTATTACGTATTACGATGAATATTAAATATCTATATCTATATTTCCCCCACCCTTGATAAAGTTTAAAGTTATATAAAACAATTTGTAGCTTGTGTTGAGTAGAATAGATTTTTAAACAATTTTCATTGCTTATTACATTGATCGTTACATAGACACTTTCCACACATGGTCACATTTTTTGGTAAGGATCTCTATAAAAAAAAATAAACATTTTCTCTAAAAAAAAAAGCTTGGATGGATCACATTGCATTTTTATACAACATTTACACGATACGCTTAGGAAACAGGTGGGCTCAATTAACTTTGAATTAAACTCATTAAATGTTTTCTATTTGTTCTCTCTGCATTGTTTATTATCTCTTAATGTAGCGTAATGTTGTTAATCGGTCAACTCGTTATGCAAGGAGTATCAGTGGACGACGTTATCGGTGAGGCGTTACATCTATCGACAGAATTCTCATCAGATTTGTTTTAAAATAAATAGATAAAAATCGTCTTTAATTTAAATTAAATACATTTATATTAAAACACTTGAACAAATCTGATTTGAATATTATGAAATATATTCAACAATCAATGTTAAAACTAAGATTTTCTTATCAAAGCCGATTCATTTTAATCCTATAGATCCTGTATTTATTTCAAATATATATAGTCGTCCAATTATACTACCTCATTATTTTATCATATTCGAGTTTTTTTCGTATATGCAGTCATGGATATAAAAATGATTACAAGATGATCTAACTTTGTTATAATGCCTCACTCTATAATTACATATTTATATATATTTATGGTTTTAAAAATATGAAAACGGAAAATATTCTCTTAAACTCGCCTAATAATTGAATTTATGAAAGACCTCTGATTTTCTTTATAAAAGATTTTACACAATAAAGAATTACTATAAATACTAATATTGATAGTAATAATTATAATCAGCTATAAGGAACTAACCCAAGTATTAGATTGAGTCATATATGACAAAATTATGTGTAACACTGTTAAATATAACCTTCTCCCATCTTATTGGCAACTTATCGATCCCCTCCTCTTAAAATTTTGTGGGTTTGAACTGAAGGAAAGTATCAAGAGCCTGATTGACCTAATTGGTTGAGTTTTTCCATTTAAAAAAATCTGTAAGAAACAGAAAAGGTGGTAGTCCGTATGAGCAAGATCTTGGAAGTAGGGTGGATGTGTAAAAACAGCGCTTTTCCGATTGACGAGTGCAGGACGCTTTTCCAGTAGTTTTTCGTGAACTCTTTGCAGCTGCTGAACATAATATGAATCGAGAGTGATCGTTTCGTTGCGCTTCATCAGCTCGTGGTGGATTATTCCTCGACGATCTCACCATACATAGAATAGTAGTTTTATTGCCATGAATATTGGCTTTAGGGTCCGGTAGAGGTGGTTGGTCCTTATCCAACCATTGTCTTTTGCGGACAATATTTTCATAGGTGATCCATTTTACATCATCTGTTATTGTCCTGTCTAAAAAGGCTTGATTTTATGCTCGACTTGTGGCATTCGGTCTGCCTTATTTCGGTGATGAGTCTAATAAGTCCAATGAGATTACGTGGTACCCATATGTTTAACTTGCTGACTTTCCCCAAATTTTCCAGCTGGTGATAAACTGTAGATTATGATGTATTGAGACTCTCTGGCAACTACCTTTCGTTTGACGTGGATTTTGTTCCAATGGATTATGCACTTTGTGATTCTCCATTTTAAGAGGTTGGAATTACACCACTGTAACGTCCACCACAATAAATAGCACAATCCACCACTTATCTATCTAGTAAATACAAAAATCACCTTGTCAAGTGACTTACTGCAAGTAAATCCAAAAAATAGAAACTGTCCACCAGAATCGGAAGTTATTTACGACTCAACCTAGTACATTTAGAGGAAAACTCAATTTTTCCGTGTGCAAATAGGATAGCTAATTGAAAAAAACTTCTGAAAATTATCTTTCTTCTTTCTATTAATTTATCCCGATGTTATAAATATTTTTTGTTTTTTTTTAAACCAGGGCCCCCCCCAAAGTCCTCTAAATGTTAGGATCCCCGACCCCTTGCATTGTTTTACCTTAAGGTGGTAGCTACGCGCCTGATAAGGAGCGTCATTTAATATGAAATAACATCTCTTGACTCTTGTTCTTAAAAGCGTATTGCTTTTACTCCCAAATAGGTTTTTTTTTTTTGCTTTAAACTCTTCAAGTTGCACGTCGTTCCATGAGATTTTGACTTTGAATGATTAATTTTCATATTACTATGCATTTTATAACATGGTTGATAACGTTGCCCGAATGACCCTTTAATGCCAAGGGCCCCGAGGGGCCCCAAATTCCGAGGGTCCCGATCCCTTGCATCCTTTTGCATTACGGCAGTTATGATCCTGGCTATAATGGTTTAAAAAAGGCAATCTCTTCATAATTTTAAAATAAAGGACGAACTTGCGTCTGGGGATGCGAAGTGGGATAATAGAAAATTATTATTCACACTTGAGATATATAATGCCAGTGTAACAATCTGAAATAACTGCCGATAATATCAAGGCGATCAATCGACATCAATTTTTAAAGAACGATCTTATAACTGTTTTGTTCCAGAAACCGAAAAATACAAGATATAAATCTTCAATTTAAGGTACTTTTGGTTTTAGATAACGCAACTGGTTATCCACATGATATTCAACATCCTAATGTTAATATTGTGTTTTTACCACACTATAATCACACAATATAATCCATCCATTGGATCCAGGATCATCACAATATTTAAAGGATATTAAACACACATTGATAAAGATAGATTAAAAGAAGAAAATAGATATTCAATAACGCTTTTGTGTATATTTTTTTAAATATTAAGCTAGGGATTGTTTTTAGACTGACAGGGGTTTTTTCCCTATTTTAAAATTCGATTATCTACGAGTGAGGCAGATAATTAGGGAATGTTTGCGGTAAATCGGAGCTATGTGTACTTACAGATTTTGTAAATCTTCTTACAAAACTGTGTACATAGTATTACATGTAATATTGCATCTTAGGGTAATATTTTTGGGAACATTCTTCCAGAATATTTCTATGGGTTTATTGTACATTAAATAAGGTTGAGGCACTTCACAACACATCATGAAAAATATCAGATTAGACTTTGAGACTTTAAATTCTCTCTTTCTTTACAACTATCTCACTTTGTAGTTGAAGGGACTTGATTTTTTTGCTAGATTCAGGGGCGCACTATCCATATGGATAGATTGTGCGGCGCACACAGACGCCGGATAATTAGGAAACTCTGCAGAATTTTCATCTTTTTAATTCGCGATTCTTTACCTTCTAAAGGTTTTTATTTCATTTTTTTTTTCATCTTTACGAATACGGATACGGATACTGAGGCATTATAACACTCCATATTATTCCACGAGTAAAAATCACGAGCTCACACAAACACTTGAATCCTTTCGTCAATCAAATCCAATATGGCTACTAAGGTCAGGGTACGTCACAAAACGTGAATCTTAAATATTAAACATAGTAAAACGGAACAGATCGCCGCGACTTTGTAACGTTTTTATCGTCCATGACTGTTAATACTCCTTTTTTGACACTCCCGCACGGGTACGGGAGCGATTTTCAACACAAATACGTAACAAACAACGTTAATATAGCATTTATTGTTGATTTACGCGACACATCGTACATTTCTACATTGATTCCCTGTGCACTGAACAAACACTCCACACAAAAACTGCATAAAAATAAAACTCTGTTATGACGATCGCAATAAAAACGAAAAATTCGGTCAATTGGCAATAAGAAAATAGTGATGTTTCATTTTAAAAAAATAAAAAACACGATAATAGTAAGTTATGTAAATATATAGACTAGATATAATTATGTGTTAAGTCTTATAGTTTTATTCAAAATTTAACAAACAAAAAAAAATGAGCGGAGTTTACAATATTTATGAATCGGTCGATTTGTACTCAGTATTTATTTGTGGTAAAGATGCGCAAATTATATCTAATTTCGCGTTACCATCGATAAAAAAAATAGTTCCGGTACAAAATATACCTATTTCATAAATTAGAAGAAAATTGAATTAGTTTTCAATTTTCTTGGCATCCCGAGGACGCAATGTTAAACATTGATCGTTGCGGTCCTCGGCAATGTTGTTTGGAGTGTTTGACATGGGCTTGGGGCGCAGCAGGTGCAGTCGGGGGCGGGGCACGCGGTGCGGGTCGAGGCGCGGGACGGGGGCTCGGGCCGGGGGCACGTGGGCCTCCGCCCCCTCCCAGGGACAATGTGGCCGCAGCAGGACAGCAACGTGCCGCCCACAGGAAGGCAGGTATGCTGTCATTTAAAACCCCCCTACCTTTGTGGCTTCGTCCTTCACTAATTTTAGAACCTTCGCCCCATTGCATCATCCGTCGACATACACAACTGCTTTCAAATACCATACATAACATGAAAAAACAACAATATATTCACATCGATTTATTACCATAAAAAAAAACGCAAAAAATATAATAAAACCGACAATCCCGCGCCGGCGCGGGATTGTCGTGTTCAAGAAAACCAAATAAATCGCAGATGCATATATATATATTACATCACTATGATATTTGAAATAATGTTAAACAGTGTGTGTCGAACATAATATCATTATGAATCTTTGTAGGAAGGAATTTATTAAGTTTTATCTATGTGTGTAATTAATGTATTTTTATATATTTATTTAGCATTTTTTTAATAATCCTCTATTCCTTCTTACTGTGATTAATATAAATATACTAACTTTGTTGTGTGTACATATAAAAAAATATAATATTATTGGGTACCGGAAAGTATTGACGTTCTCTTTCTAATAAAATAAAAACGAAGTAAATAACCCTGGAGTAATAGAAAAATAGTTCGCTATTATCAAACTGGTGTGATAATTGCTGTTAAAGGTTAGGCGTTACTTTAACATGGTTAACATCTCTATGTACAGTTAACCCTCCTATAGCGCTCTCTGTCATAGAGCGGCGTGCGCAACAATCCCTTTTATAGAAATTCAATAAAGGTTCTTTTCTGGTGGATAAAAGGCTTTCATGATTAAATAGAAAGGACTACCTGATAATTTAAAGAAGTCTAAATTAGCGAAAGGGAATTTTTAAAACAATTGTCGACCTGATGGATTTTTTAAGACGTATGTACAGTAAACCATTAAACAATTAAAAAACTAGTCCCAAATTATGGTTCCCTAGTCTTCTATGGAGCAGTGTTATATGGCGTGATCTCTATTTTGGTGCTATAGGAGGGTTGGCTGTATATTATTTATTACATTCGGATTTAATTCTGGATTTAACTAGAACCCTCTTATAACGCTCCCTGCTATACTGAAGCTTTCTATAACAAGTCCGACGGATCCTTATATAGCCCTCCCTTCAAGAACGTGAATTTTTAAAGTTAATTACACAGTTCGTAAAGATGTATGTAGTGTACAGTTAAACCGCCACTAACACTAAAATCGGGACCGTGTAATTAGGAGTCGTGTAATTGGGGGAGTGAAGCCGTCCGGCTGTGTGCGTATAGCCTGGCAATAGCGCTCCCTTCAAGAACGTAAATTTTCAAGGATAATTATACAATTCGTAAAGATGTATGTAGTGTATTGCGAAATAAAGGTCGATGCGCTTTGGTTGACAACAAAATAGTATGAGCAATGCTATTTCGTTGACAATAAAAAATAACTCGTGACATTGACATTGAAAAAGGTCATTCAAATTATGCGATTTAGTTCAATTTACAAAAAATTAAATTTAAAAGCCCTTTTCAAAAATTTTGTATGGACTTCTATAACACGGGTTTCTATTACGTGGTCCTGATTTCTTTGTTATAGGAGGGCTGACTGTTTTTTAAGACACTTAAAGAACACTAAAGACCAACAACAAAAGACGAAAACTCTTGCGCTGTTTTAAATTGCAATGTTTAATAAATGGTTTTAAATGACTAAAGGGGCCTTTAAATGCTAACAAAGGTTCTAAGTGACGAATATACTTTCCGGTACTCTATAATATTAAATAATTTTGATATAAACCGTATATACAGCAAACATTTTCAGAGTCATAGTCAGTATTCAGATGCAGTCACATTAGTTTATCATTAAGGGCTTGAGTTTTTTTGACCATTAGCTGCTTTTTAAATGTTTTTTTTTATGATAATATAGAATTATGAAGAAAATGGAAGCATTTTCCTCTTAAAATAGTGCAGCATGATGGTTAGATTACACTGTGCCAATAGATTTTTGTGTATACATCAATTTTCATACATGATTTAAATAACTATTTTATTATTAATAATAAAATGAAGACGAAAGGAAAATCGATCAGCTACACATGAGTCTGTTATAATTTCTGATTTTTGTTAGTGACATAAATCTCGATACGTAGTGCTTAGAGACTGACTGTCTGCATCTGAATACTTGATGTTTTTTCAATACCATTTTCCCAATTATTTTTTATTATTATTATTATTACTATCATTTAGTCTCTAATGAGAAACATTTTATATACTGACGGCTTTAAATGTTGCGTGTCTGCACTTTGGATATGCTCAATATAAAAATATATATGCGCAAGTATAAATGTATACGTGTGCATATATATCGCTAGCTCTCTCTTGCTCTATGCTCTATCTATTGTCTCTCTCTGTACACTGACTATTTGTTACTGGACTTTTTGTCAGGCACATCTTGTCTTAATTTAGTGTTAAATTGTGCAGTCAATCAGTCGATCCGCCCTGCATTTGGGTCCGGTAGCAGTAACAGAGCACAACAATAATTTCGGTGTACACTATCTAACTGACCGAACACCACTTCAACACAACATGACTACATGTATTATGGAAGATGAGGAATGATGTCTAAACCTCCGATATATAAATAAATAAAAATAAATGGTATAAAAAAAAAATACTTGTAATAAGAATACTGGACTCGCGACAATCCCGCGCCGGCGCGGGAATGTCGCAAATCGACGCAGAGCATACGCACTCCCGTATTTATATTACAAATATATCGAATAATACATCTATAAATCGTGAGTAATTTTAATGAACAATAAAAATAAATACATGTATCTAAAACGCTTTCGTAGTTTTTAGTGTAAAATCTTGCTTTGGTTTTTTTAGAATTGAGCTAAACATAAAATATATATATACCGTACACGGGCAGAGCTTGTTATTGCAAAAAAAAAAGTATTGAAAATCATACATTTTTTATTTAGAATTTTTAGATATCTAAAAAATTTATATAAATGTTTATGATGTTACGTGATATATTACTAAACGGTGTTGGATTATGTTCTAGATGCAATACATATCTTTCGGAATTATTATTCCAACACTGTTTGCTGAAGTATTAATATTATTTTATAATAATAATGATTAACTTATTTGAAAGCGCTGAAATAACATTAATTGTCATTGGGTCATATAAAAAATGAAATGAAATATGATTCGTTGTTTTAACCTCTTCACACTTGAATTTTTTGTTGTTCAAAGAATGCCGTGATTCGTATACAATCGAGATCAATTCGACTTTACGGCTCTCTTGTTCGTGGAAACTAATTTTTACGGCTCTCAAATATTTTTTCATCGTCTGTAGATGTATAGCTTTTATTACTGGGTTGTTAAATAACACAAATAATTTTAAAGCAGGGAAATTGTACAGAAAAAGTGGTTATTTGTTCCGCGCTCAATTGTCGTTTTATAAAAAAAAGCGATTAAATTCGGCGATTGAACACATATATAGGTTTGTCAAGATGTAGAAATCTGTATTATTCAGAATTATTAAGTCACGGATCCTCGAAAACAACCTCGTCGTCCGAAGGGAGTCTCTCAGGGACCCCAAGCATTTCAAGATTTTTTTTTAAATTGTTTATTCTAAGGATAAATATAGTTATTCATGATATGCTTTATAATTCGGTCGATATTTTGGATTTTTAATCTAATCTCGCACTCGTACTGGATGCGAGCGAGCGAGAAAAACAACAGCTAAAATTGTTGTTTTAATTTTTTTGCGCAATTGCAAACAATAAATGACTTTTAATAATATCTATTCAATCCACTCATGGAAAAATGGAAATAATTTTGTCATTTTTTAACAAATAACCTTATTTAATCAATAAGTATTATTATATAAAAATATATTATGATTAATGTTAATCATATGTATGAGAAACGATCCTGAATTTAATCCCATCGAAAATATATGGGGAATAACGAAGCGAAAATTAAAAAAATAATTAATATATCGCGAAATATTGATGTTTTTATATTCTTCAGTAGAGAGATTGTTTTGTCACTGGTCCATAGATATTAAATATTTTTCCATAACCTTGAGAAAGAGTGAAAAGATATTTTCATTTTTTCTGCGCAGTTTGCATTTGTCGGCGCCGACAAATCGGCGCGGACAAATCGGCGCGGGATAATTCGGCGCCGATTCGTTCGTGTAATTTTAAACATTTTTCAACGTTGTGACCGTTATAAAACAGTTCTTTACTCTCGGGTAATAAAGGCTTAGTATCTATAGATTTTAAAGAAAAAATTTGGGGTATAAAATGTTTCATTGATCTCAGTTGTAGATGGATTCCGTCATTAGTTAATGACTCCCGCACCGGTGCGGGATCGAGTGTGAAGCGGTTATTAATCTGTACATAAATATCATATGGATTGTAGACTCGTTAGGAGTCAGAGCCGACGCTAACCAGCGGTCCATCCAGACTCGGCGAAATGTAAATCAGGCCGGCGAATGGTAGTGTGTTGTTTGCGGGTGGTGTTCTCTCTAGGTGGCTCTCTCTTCGTGGTGGTGTAAACTGTACAATGTCGTGTGTATTGTTTGTTGCTAGATGCCTGCCCTCTCCCTCCTTCTCAGTTAGACCACAACACAAGCGCCAGTACACAAGACCAGCTGTTGCAGGTAAATTAAAACTGAGAACTACATGCAAAAAAAAAAAAATAATTAAATAATACTATTTACTACTGAACATTGTTTACTTTTATTTTGGTTAAATAGTGATTTTCGCTCATTTTTAGTCCACTTGTAAAACATAGAGGCCCCTAGAACTGAATCACCCATCGAGAGAACCATCAGACTCGGCATATATACATATTCCTTCCCCCTCACATGTGTCACGGATAGGGAACACGAATACGAAAATCACTCTCACTCACACCATATACTTTATATATATGAAATATATACAAACTGAAACAGTATTATGACATCCACATTAACTTAGAAAACCTGCAATGATTAAATTTCTCATCCATCCAGACACGGCTATTACATCACCACCGTTCATTCTACCCATACACAATTTTCAAACGTAGATGTTATACCTAATGCATTTTGTATTCACGTGATCCTAAATATTTATCTCTGTACTGAAAATGTGCAAATGATACTGTGTTGCACATTATCCGAACAACTGATCCCGCGTTCTTTTCTCTAGTACGAAAACCTTGTATCAAGTTCATTTTCAAGACAGATATGTGTGAGATTATATGAGTGTTTCATTCTTATTGTTGTTTATATATTACTATCCCTATCGCTCCTTGAACTATAGCCACTACCAGTAACCGTTGTGTCATCTAAATGTTCACTATCCTCTATTTGTCACCTGTATTTTTGTTTTTAAACTGGATATTTTTTTCATATTATATTCTAGCAGGACGTTTGCATGTGTTTTCTTACACTATTGGTTCATTTCAGTTTGTTTTTCGTGGGATATGTTTGTTAGTGGATAATATAATGTTATTGATATGCGCTGAATGATATAGAAAGTTATATCAAAACTCATAGATTGTGCATTTTATTGTTATTTTACATTTACGTGTCATTTGTTTGAATTATTATTTCGTTATATAATACGTGTATGAATATTTTAATCATTGCGGTATATCTGATTAGATCGAATACTGACATAACAAATATCTTTGTGTGTATGATTACTCAGATTGCGCCCCGTTTGCGCGCGCGACAAAACCGCGCACACAACGACAACCGCAATCGCCGTCAAACTGCGCAGAAAATAACAATATATTTAAATAAATATAAACGATTTATTAACTTCAATATCTTCCACAGACGCTAATCACGAGTTATCTATGTTAACCTTTCACGTTAATCATAGAATTTTTTTAGGTAAAGCGAAAAGAAATGTCATTTTTTGTTGCGTTACTTTAAAGTCCAGAATCTCACCTGCTGCCGTTGAGTTGAACTCGTGGCGTTTTTAAACCTTTTTATTTTTTTTCTTTAATTTTTTTGGAGAAAGAAAAAAATGCATCATTTGTGGTATTTTATGCTGTTTTGTATGCATCTGCGATATTTATAAAGACATCTTGAATCCTCAACAGTCCTATAGATGTTTTCAAAATTTTAAAAGTCTCAGGGAGACCTTCTAAAATCCGTGTAAAATAATCACAAAACCTCGGTTGTCCAAGATTCAGCTTGAACTTATTCTAATGGTCTTAGAAAGACGAATAAACATCTTTTTATCTTTACTCTCAGTATATGAAACTGATTCTTCCTTAGAAGTGTTGTCAATGGGGATGAGAATTGCGTCCTCTATAATAATCTGAGGAGGAAAAAAAATCGCTGACTGATAAAGGTTTATTTTCTTTTATGAATTATTAAAACCTGGTCAGGCTGTTTGACCAGAAATGTATCAATACTTATAAAATGATCAGTATTAGAAAACAATTAAAGATGAATTCTCTAGAACAGGTATGAGCAACCTTTTTTACAACGTTACAAATGTTGTAAAAAACTTATGATAATACAAACACTGAGTGATGAACTCAAATTATCTCTGTATTCATTATATCATAAATACTGATTAATAGAAATACTATACTAATATAAAACGGCGAAAGATATATGTGGGAAAAGACTATCTAAGCGATCCGTCATGGCGATTCGAAACCAACCGTGTCGTCCGAATATTTATCCATTTTCCATTATAAATTATAAAATCCAAGTATTTCAACTCAAGATATTGATGAATTCTTCATAAATATATTACCGACCGCTAAATTCTCGTGGCACGTGTCACTATTATACGTTTCACTATCACTTGACCCATCGTTACGGGCAGGAGCGAGAAAAATCATCGTGCCCTTCGTGCCTTCAGAAGCGAATATTGTTGGTTTATTTTTTTGTATAGAGGGAATTATTCGAGAAAATTCAAATAAGTCCCAAATATCCCCCATCGGCACGGCTAGGTTAATGACCACTTTACCCCTGCTCTAGAATGATAATGAAAGACCACAGGCAGCAAGAATTGCACAGAATTAAATAGAGTTCTGCAACATTAGGACCATCACCATTTTTGATAGAACATTAGCTCTGAGATTTAACGAAATAAGTGTAAAAAATCTGTCTATATAAGGAAGATCATAGAAAACAACATGCAATAAAAAATGCTATTTCTTTCCGCTTTATCTAATATATGACACTAGTAAGAAAAAAGTCAATTTTAATATTTACCGCATCTATTTTTTTAATTTACAGGCATTGTTTGTGGAAGATATTTTTATTCATTTTTCATAATTATTGTTTATTAAATTATATTTATTGGCATCTGCGCGGTTATGTCGGTGGTTGCTGTGGTCGTGCGCGCATTTGTCGGTGTTGTGATTGTCGGCGCGGTTTTGTCGCTCCGCCGCTTTCGGATGTCTTGACCATTTCCTATGATGATGTGCGTTGTAAATGCACTCCCGCACCGGTGCGGGAGTTGTCCATCGTTGTTGAATCTGAATAACGTGCACGCACGGTTGTTTGCGCATACATGCTTATATTAGAATAATGTTTAGGAAAAGAGTAGTTGATTTAAATTTAAAGAAATGTATTCAAATTGTTGCTGGCGCGTGTCTATGCGTGCAGGGGAGAACGAGAGGCCGAGGGAGAGGTGGCAATGAACAGCTGGCGCAGACGGTGGGGCCCGGGGGGGCGCAGTCCTCGCCGCTGTACGGCAGCACTCCGCCCTCGGCGACGACGGCATCCGGCGGACTCTACTCGACCGCCCAGTCTCAGCAGCAACAGTCTCAACTATCCACGCAACAGCCGCTTCAGCAACAAGGTATGATTCAGCAACAGGGCATGATACAACAGCCCGGCATGATGCAGAACACCGGCATGATGCAACAGCCGGGCATGATGCAACAATCTGGTATGATGCAACAGCCGCAAGGCATGCTCCAGCAACATGGTATACAGCAACAGCAGATGGGGATGCAGCAACAGCAGCAGGGGATGCAGAACCAGCAGCAGGGCATGTTCTCGTCGGCGACGAGGCAGCCGCTGAAAGGGATCCCGGCGGTGGTGCCGCCGACAGGATTGGGCACGACGCCCTCCCCGGCGACGCAGATGCCTCCGCCGGGCGGCGCCGCTCCCAACTTAATGCAGAAGTTCACGGAGATGACCGCGCCCGGCGGAGACATCCTCTCGAAGGGTAAAGAATTAATATTTATGAAATTCGGCCTGGGCGGAAAATAAAGGTGGATTCCGATGGTTTTTCACACCGTTTTTGCCCCGTGATAACACAAACAAAGTTTGTCAGCATCGACAGCAGTGGGATACAGTCGATGGCCCCACCACGTTTTTTATGTTGCCAACACAAAAATGGTGTATATTTTAAATGACAATACAACATTTTGCATCTAAATATTATACACATAAGTTACTAAATTATATTAAGGCAATTTACTCATTAATTATATAAATATGTAAAGTTTTATAATGTGTAAATTTTTAAAAATCGCACAAAGACGCTTGCGTTCTGATAAAATGAACAATGCCTCTAGCTAATTTTCGATTATATACAATGTTTATCTCTCTTTATTAAACTAATAACTACAATTAATGTATTGAATGTTAATATATTAATTAATCTATATTGGATTTATGTCTGTTCGCTCAACATATATTTTTCTAATGTTCATCTTCAAACGTTGTTTTTAAAATATATATATATTTAAAATGATATATCTTCGGTTATCGTCTCACTGCTGTGCAACAAACTTGTTTGTTTGAAATGGGCCATTCAGATAACAGTTCATCGTCGATGCTACATATTGTCAATATCAATGTGACAGTCATAGACAATAAAAACATTACAAGAAAGACTTAAAACGTTACAAGATTAACTTAAACCGTTACAAGATAAACTCAACCAGTTACGAGACAAACTCAAACCGTTACGAGATAAACTTAAACCGTTATAATTATTATTTAAATGGCCTTCTAACCCGAAGCGGGTCTGCCATCTGGAGGACACTACGTGATCTCCAGCAAAGACGTTCGTCCCAACTCTGATGCCAGGACTGTGACGGTCGTCCACCAGTTTATCTAGGATTTAAATGCGGGTCAGGTCGCTAGCCATGAGCCTGGGAGCCGAGCTGTCAATGCGCGGATTATCATAATAACAATCGGACGTGGCTAGGGCCGATTTGTATTTAATTTACCGTCTGATCGAATGATACGGGCATCTCTGGTTACACATCCGAATCAGCACGGATAGCGGCCTGGGCTCCTTATAGTTCCTTAGAATCGACGGAATCATGATTGCACCCAACTGCGATAAGATAAACTCAACCCGTTACAAGATAAACTCAACCAGTTACGAGACAAACTCAAACCGTTACAAGATAAACTTAAACCGTTATAATTATTATTTAAATGGCCTAACCCGAAGCGGGTCTGCCACCTGGAGGACACTACGTGATCTCCGCCGATCCCGGACTTCTTCTATCCACCTGCAAGTCACCAGCAAAGGCGTATCCGTCTCAATCCTGAGGCCAGGACCGCGATGGTTGTCCTCCAGATTAACTAGGCTCTTCCAATACGGGTCACATCGCCAGCCATAAGCCTTAAATAATAATCGGACGTGGCTAGGGCTGATTTATATTTAATTTACAGTATGATCGAGTACTACATGAATCTTGATTGCGCCCAATCACTATAAGACAAACTCAACCCGTTACAAGATAAACTCAAAATGTTATAAGATTAACTCAACCCGGTACAAGACAAACTTGAAACGTTACAAGATAAACTCAAACCGTTATTAGATGAACTTCGAATACATTTATTACGTGAAAAATGTTGGAATTTCCGTATCTAAAAATAGTTTAAAAGGTTGAAAGATATTTTGAAGCGATTTTCTTGTAATTTTTTTTTGTCCATGGCTGTATTATGATCAGAAATTCGGTTTACGGATTCCGTTAAGCGAAACAATCTCGGTTTGCTCGCCGTCCTCGACACAAACCATAGCTAATTATAAGATCGATCGTTTAATTATCATGTATACATTTGGATTGATGAAAAAATATGTAGCGAAGTGATGTCTGAAAGAGTGTCCATTGTGCAAAACAATGTTTCCTTTTTGATAGACGCACACAACCCACCATGTTATATTTGCTGGTCAAATATGATTGCATTATAATTAGATACCAGTTCACATGATTAGCGCTTAAGCTCATTCTAGACACGATCAACGATACAAAGTATTGAAAAATAAAAATGTTTTTATTAATAATATATATATATACATATATGGAAATCATCAAATGTATGTGACAGTTGTATAGCGTGTTACTGGATCATTTTTGTATGTATACTTGTACTGAAGATTTTCACATGCGCTCTCTTTATTAAGTATCGTGAAATTTATTAATGATATTTTTAGTGAACTCGTTATATTTTAAAATTTAAATAAATTATATATTGTATAAAAAAAAATTCTGTTCGGGTGCCTTCTCTTAGGAATGTTTGGTCCTTCCACTATGTATTGCAATGCTCGTTTCTTCATGCTAATTATGTGCTTTCAGGTTATACACTGATGATATATAAACGTTAATTCCATTCATATATAAAGGCTTTGTGTGCGCCTCTCCTCTCTCATATTTAACTTAATATGTAGTCGAGCCTGATTCATTCCAAATACCTAACAATCTCTTTCTCATTTAGATAATATTGGGAGTGACATCTCTAATCATTTTTGATACGGATCTGATTCATTCATTCAGTCCGTGGTATTCCAATGGGGTTCAGATGGACCCCCTGAAAGGATCTATAGTATTCCAGGGGTCTATTAAATGACGATAATATTTTTTCTAATGTATTTAGATAAAATATCCGATATATTATTTTAAAGACAATTTCCATATTTTTTGTGATTTCATATTCGGAAAAAAAATGTAAGGGGGTTTATGAAGAATATTATTAAATTAAAAGAGGTATGTGTAGAGGAAAAAGGTTGGGAATTCCTTTTCTATTAATATTAGATGATAAAGCCTATTCAAGCCCTCTTCGCGTCAATGCAGATAAAATCGTTTTTATTAAAATAATTAACCCATCCATCACGGCGGCTCGAAAACAACTGCGTCTTCCGAAGGGGGTCTCACATGGACCCCAAGCCTTTCAAGTCAAAATATGGATGAATTCTTTTATTTATATTATGTTTCGTAATTTGTTCTATATTTTGGATTTTTTAAGCAATCAATATGACGCGTGAATGACAACGCTCTCGGTGATGTCTTGCCGCAGACTGAGCTCTCGCAGCACGAGTCACGGAGGACTCAAAGGACAATGATAATTTATAGTAATTATTCTGTAGATTTTTTTACGATTGCGATTAATATTAAAAGAGTTATTTAAACAAAAACTTGGGGTCCCCAATAGACCCCATCGGCACGGCTATTTTTTTTTATAAATTTCATGTATATTTAAAATACCGAATATTTCTTCCTCTTCAGATACTTCACACTTGTTAATAAAATATTTAAGGGTTGTAAATTTTTTTTTTCATTGGTATTTGGAATGTATTGGCATAGACTGTATATAATATCGCCTGTTGCAAATATTTCTTCATTATTCGTTTCGCATAATCCGTGTAAACCTGAAAGATTGCTTCATGTAATACATAGATACGCCTCCACATTATTTGTACACAATAATTTCCTAAAATGTAAATTTACGTCATTCGAAGGGTTGCAACTATATTATAGGGGTGTGTCGAGATGTTTCATCTATTCTATGCATTTTTTTCCCTCGTAATAAAATAACATTACGTGAGATATTAAAGTTGCCTAACTAATAAGTCTTGTTGATTATTTAAAAAAAAATAATGGTTTTTGTACCGTTCTCTCTGTAACCATTTGTAAGATATACATAATAAATATGCATAAAAATAATTAAATATATATGTATACATAATACGAAAATAGTTATATTTATCTACTATTTTAAAATCTCAATATCACATTTAATTGAATACTAATTTATATATTTAAATGAATAATAAAAAAAAAACGAGTCATTTTATAATGCACCAGACTGATCGCATTATATGTAGAATCACTAAATATAATGAGGCGATCGTTAAGAAATGGTAAAATTAAAAATAATTGTAATAAAACAAGGGATCTTCTATGTATGTTCATAATGATATATATATAAATATTCCAGTTATTAGATTTTTATTGTCATTAATTAATCGCCATGTATTTTCCCTATGCAATTTTGCGTTTTTGTACTTGTATAGAAGAAAGCATTAATTTACGTAGGATTCATCAGACCAAATATCATCACTTGCATCGCAAAAACAACTCCATAATATTGTTTATTAATTGATAATTTATAATTAAAAAAAAAAAAATGTAACTGCCGACATTTTTTCTCTAAATCAAATATATGAATAGATATTTTTGTATGTATCATTTGATTTTATATATATATATTATTTATTCAATAATTAATATATTAATAACAATACTTGAGTAAGTGCACGTCGATTATGGTCAAGATCTCCGTAAATGGGATATAAATGCTTAATAAAAAAAGTACCAAATAGACTCGATAATTTTAGGCACGTAATTTATTTATGGGGGGAGCGATACTAAAATCTCGTCATCATCAATTTTATTTTAACACGTGTCTAAGATTGTTAAATATTTTAATTGTAATACGTAGTGCTTTCTCGTGAGTTTATTTTAATAATCCAATACTTGATGGCACAAATGAATCTATGGAAAATGTGTGGAGCGATGTGAAAATGTACAAAATGGAAACCGAACCCTGTTGTATAAAAATGCTGCGTATAAAATATATATAAATAAATTATTAACGTCATAGTGCAACAAATTACTAATATAACTAAATAATATATTATGTGTTAAGGGGTTGACATATCATCTTAATTTATTGTTAAAAAAAAATACGGATGCGGGGTGTCTAGATAGATATGTGATTCAATAGTTAATTATCAATTTTTGATTTTGTTTTATGGATAATATTAATAAATTAATGAAAAAAAAATCCATATTTTACTTATCGGTAGAGAAGCGAATGTTAAACGGCCGTTTTTAATTATGTACGTCAACTGGTATTGGATTCTTGCATACGGAGATTAAATAATAAATAATAATTTACATAATTTAATCACACAAACTGACTAGTGATTAAAATAGTGGACGAAACAAATCTCGATTATCAACTTTATTCATATCATTTATTTTTAATTGCGCGTTTTTAATATCTGTCACACAGTATTGTTAAAAATCAGCACGAGGTCGTTTTATATAACATTTTTTAGGATAGTGTGTAGTAGTATCCAAAATCCCACTGAAGTCATCTCTAATTAATGTTGTTAATGTAATATCGCCGATTAATTATGTGTGTTTTGTTGTTCAAATCATGCTGTATCGATTAATGTAATAGCTAATTTAATTTTACAATGTGTAAGATACGTTTATACAATGGTACAAAACTGTTAAGTTTATTTTTACGATTAAAACAATTTCATTATATGTATACTTTTAATTTTATCGATAATGTTGTATTTAATTGTTTTGCGCGGGAGTCGGCAATGCGTGGCTTATGTCTAATAAATGTATTTAAAAAAAAAGAGTCGCGAAACGGTGCGGCGCTCCGTTGCTGCCGGTGCGCTCCGGTGCGTACCGGAGCGCCGGCTTTTTCGCACGCTGTACAGCTTTATGTAATATCAGCGTCAAACTGCCCCTGCCTAATCTCACTCGCGTTTATCGCACATCTTCAACATCCTTCCGCTCGACCTTGAAATTCAGCTGAGGACCATCAGATCTTACTCAGAAAAACAGTCCCGTTGTCGTCGGTGCCACTACAATTTGAACACTCGAGGACGAATCTTTGGCAAACCTGTCCACGAATCGGCTCTTGGTCAGTGGCAGGAGAGGTCAGATCCCTCCCCCAAATAAATTGGAGACAGGCTAAATCGTATCTGATTCTTTGCAGACTTTTGCGTCAGTCAATTCATGACCACCGTATTTCAAGGTTAAGCTTAAAGAGTTTAGCCTAGTACCATCTTCGCACTGTTTGGGTTCTATCAGAACTATATTCATGGACTGTGGTGCTGTCCTCATCTGGACGTTACTCGTCACGACCTCCTCCATGCTCCAGCATGTCCCCTACGGGTTGCCAGGTGGAGGATCCAACTGGAACATGAACCTGGTCGACAACGCATGTACAAAAATCTTTATTTAAGTGGAGACTATGAGAAGAAGTATATTTCTGGTAAATTCCAATAAAACTGAAGTTACATGGTTTCGGTATCAGACGTTTTTGTCTATTTAAACGCAGTAGACCTTGTTCTTCTTTATAAATTCGCCTTGAGTCTGTGTTTGATCCATCTTGGTGATACCCTCCATTCATCTGAGCTTCTAAAAATTGTATAATAACGTTTTATTTCACGCGAAGAAATGAATATCTTCATAGACACTTATTTGTGTAACTTGGGGCCGAATTCTTTCCACCTAAAGCCTTCTCCCCTCTTTCGTGCCACCTCTTTTTCATTCTTCAAAGAGACGTTGTCCGTTTTTTCTGTATCTGCCACCACTTCTCAGCAGATCTTGTTAATTTCTCCTCCTTCTCAATGGAGAATTTATACTAACGAATGCGATGAGCATCTTCTTGGATGTCCAAGTGGAGATCCTAACTCTGCTGTCTTGTGTCGAGCTCGACTCGACATCGATTATTTTCCGATAGATCCTTAAATCTCTCGACAAAAATAATAATAGAGATTGTGGTTTTTTTAATTACCGCAAAGGATTCAATTTATGTACAGTAAGCCCTCATATAACGCTCCGTGTTATAGAGCAACGTGTACTACGGTCCCTCATATAGCGCCGTTTTCTATAAAACGCCAAATTTTCAAGGTCAAATTGTATAATTCTATACGTTAATTTCGTTCAATTTACAAGATACGATCATAAAAACCTAACCTCAAATTTTATATGGGTGCCTAGTCTTCTATAGCGTTGATTGTGGTATCAAACATGATGATTTTTAAAAATATATATTGGGCTGCATGAGCCACTGGTTGCCGATTCCTGATTGAGTTAATCAAATATGTGTTCATTTGTGAAGCATTTATGAAAATATCTAATCATACATTTATGACATGGTCTCGAATCTCGCTGTTAAGGCATCTGTCAAACAATCAATTTGTATAGATAAACAAATGAATTATTTTTCGGTTCGCTCTAAAGTAATTTTACGAATAAGCTAGGATGGAAGTCGATGGATTTCTAATAAGATTGCTTTGTCCGTGAGAGGATTTCTAATTGTTTTTCATTTACGATACCGTTAAACTAACGAACGCAGACCGTCTCAGCTGACACTTTCCACTTGTGTGAATAGAATTTTTATCGTTTATCAATAAATATTTATGTTTAAATATTAGAACTTTAAATTATTCGACATTTAGCTATATAAAAAGCAGGGGAAATATATGTACATACAATATATGTATAAATTAATCGCTTCCTTTTTGATAAATGTCATCATCATATATAATATATACATATATATATTTAAATTATATATTATCAAACAATTTTTGACAATACAAATGTTTCTATTACTGTTTTTTACTTATCTATCCGTTCTTATTGAGATTTTTAATGAAATTGTTTTAAAATCAATTAATTAATATAATACCTCTAATCTTGTTATTTAT
>JAGXCT010036864.1:9710-51011 GCA_022495035.1 Philopotamus ludificatus | reverse complement strand
TTATCATTATTACTATTATTATTATTATAGATGATTGTTATTAATATTTTCACTATTATTATTATTCTTTTTATTATTATTACTATCGCCATTATCCGTTAATATTATTAAAGAGTATACGATTTTTATGTCTATATATATTATGTATTCTGTAGTCATACGACAAATAAAAACAACGCACGTGGTGACAAATTTTGCCGCATGGCAGTATCTATAGGTTATGGTTAGAGCATACATACATTCGTGGGACCATTGTTGATCATTTCAAATCGAGATATTGATGAAATCTTCACTAATATCTTGAATATTTTTTTTAAATGGATTAATCTAATAAAAACAGTTATTCACAGTATGCTTTGTAATTTGGTCGATATTTAGAATTTTTAACTAGTCAATATGACGCGTAAATAACACGTGCCCTTGGCGATCTCACCGTAGACTGAGATCTCTCCGCAGACTAAGCTCTCGCACCACGTGTCACTCATACGTTTCACTCGCACTTAGCACATCGTACCGTATGCGAGTGAATAAAAATATCGCGCCCTTTTTTAGGCCCCCACTATCAACAACACTATCGTGGCACTACTGTGTGGATCAATGTATAGTCATGGCGTGGATATAGAAGCTTCCTGCGTTTATCTTATTTTTTTCTTTACTTCCTTGACAAATGATTGATCGATGGTTTCATTGTGTAAAAAACTTGAGTCAAATAATTAAAATAAAATAAATGAATAATTAACATTCAATATTTTTATATTGGTGATAAATGAATTGAAAAGCATGAAAATATTCATTCCTTGGGTTCTATGACTCGTTTTCCATCGTCGATTTGAAATCTTTCTGTCTCGACCAACCAGTCTTTGTATTCAGTTTCCATCAAGTTTCTGTGTTTCTTGTGCAGTTCCTCGAGCGACTCTAACGGGCCGCCATAATCCGACGGCAACAAATTTTTATCGATCACGGACTCCGGTCCGTTCGACGTCAAATTCAACAGATCCATTATTCCCGATTTGACAAACGGCTTTACGATGTTTAAAAATTGACTCACATACAATGGCGTGTTTACGATGTGGAATTTATGCAACCTCCCCGGATGTGCATTCTGAAATAACAAATAACATTTTGAAAATAGGAGCGCGCCGTCCATATGGCCGGATTGTGCGGTGCACACAGGCACCAAACAATTAAAATAAAATATTCGCATACCTGAATGTATGACATAAAATCCCGCAGAATCGGCAGTGAAATTCGCGTGATGTGAAATAGCGAACAACCCTTCATATCGAAAATGACAACGTAACCATTGCTGAGACCATCTTCGGATAATCGCATGTCGTTAAACATTAAGTAAGTACGAATGGTATTCTTAAAATTCATCTTTGCGGCGTCTGTATTCGACAAACGATATAACAACACGTTGTGTCCTTCGGTAGTTTTTTGTGGCAACGGAGCCATATATCTGAAAATATCAAATATTAATATTTTAAAACAAACAGGTTTTCGCAGTATGTCAAATTATCGTAATTTTTGTCGTACACTTGTCCCTGGGATAGTTTCAGGAGCGCGCCGTCCATATGGCCAAATTGTGCGGCGCACACAGGCGCCATGGGGGGAAAATTGAATAATATTAAACATTAATTCCCGAGTAGTATTCGGCGCCTGTGTGCAGAACTTCAATTAACCAATACGCCACGGCGGCTCTAAACCAACCGCGTTGTCCGAAGGAGGTCTATTTATATTGGAAAATAGAGCCCAAGAATTTTAAGTCAAGATATTGAAGAATTCTGCATCAATATCTTGACTTTTTTAAAAAAACATGGATTATTCTAAGAATACACATAGTTATTCATGTTATGCTTTATCAATATAATGCTTAATGACACGCATACTCGACGACGTCCCGCCGCAGAGTGAGAACAAGCCGCCGGTAGACCGACTGCCAAATTCTCGCGGCACGTGTCACTAGTATACGTATTACTCGCACTTGCCACATCGTACAAGATGCGAGCGAGACAAATCAAAAAATATTATTTATAATATTTATTCTTTAGACATTTTTTAGACAAATACAAAAGGTTTATGACATGTATGATGAAACTTGGGATCTCAAATGGACCCCATCGGCACGGCTAGGTTAACGCCCACGTAGTCTGGTATGCTTTTAAAGTCAAACCACAGGCAATCACTTATATTGCTATATTTTATTTAATGTCGATTTTAAGAAATGTAATTCATTTAAAATAGTTTTTTCTCCCTCGGGGCCTTTAATCTAATCTATCCGGCGCCTATGTGCGCCGCACAATTTGGAGATATGGACGTCGCGCCTCTGTATGCACAATAACGATTTCGATTGATTAAGACTTGAAATGGTCGAAGAACATTAATTCATGAATATTATATTAATTTTACGACTTTCTTAACTTATTTTTACTAGTTTTACTAAGTGTATTTTAAATATTTAGGAAAGTCAAATTACAACGATTTTTGCGTAACTTGACATTAGTAACCCATATTTGACTTTCACTTTATTGTTAGCTGTCAGAAGGGCGATTTATTACTTGCGGAAAAATGGCTAAGAAAAAACAATAATTATGGATAATCCCCGAAATATAAGAGAAAAATATCAAAAAAAATATCAGAGAGATTGCCAGTGATGTTTACATACCATTTAGGGCATACCAAGCAAGATTTTGACACAAAATGATGATATGACATTGACTTTAAGATTAAACCCTCCTATAATGCTCCCTTCTATACCGCGGTTTTCTATAATAAGTTCGACACTTCCTCCTAGAACGTAAATTTTCAAGGACAATTTTATGTATTTCGTAAATATGTATATAATGCATTGCCTCGCGAAATAAAGGCGGGGGCTTCTATAGCATGATCCTAATTTCGTCGTTATAGGAGGGCTGATTGTACTACGCCTTAAAATTAAACACTTTATTCCTGAGTCAAAGTAGAGAAAAGTTTAATTAAAATTGTGGTTGGGCAGAAATAAGCTGTCGATTACTTTGAAGAATAAAAACATTATTGAAGCAGATACAGATTTTTTGGAAGAAAGACGAACACTTACAGCATGTCCATGACTAATTTGTTCTTTGGTGAAAAAGGATTTCTGTTGTTGAATATCTCCGAATTGGACCTTAGCGTAAAATATAGTTCAATGGTGCTCTTCGTCTCATCCATTTTATATTCGTTTGAATGTAAGAAGAGGTAGACAAAATCGTCTGACATCGCCGGTAAGTGAGGCTTGGTCTCCAGCCTGAAATAAAATAACAAAAAATAGAGAGACAAACTCGAAATGTATGTAAATGCCTATTCTGAAAACACTGTTACATACGTACCAATCTTTAATGGCGGCTAAGCTCTTTTCTTTCATTCTTGGCACATCTTTTAAGCCATTTAAAAATGGTTGCAATCGTGCTGGAAAAACATGTGATGAAACTTTTGATACAAAAATATATAATTAAAAATATATGTTATCATTACTCATTACATAACTCATTTGAAATAGGGGGAAATTAAAAAATAATATATATTTATTTATATATGCGGAATAGACACGATTTGTATGCGCATGTACGTCATGCGCGCCGCTCTGAAAGGGTTAGAAGAAACAATTTGTGAAAAAAATCATATTTCAAGGGTATAAGATAACTCGACTCATCCAACTCTAACCAAAAAACTGCTATAAGGTATAATTGGGGCCTTAAAATCTATTTTAGAAGCATTAAAGACGTAGAAAAAGAAACCCTCGATTCAAGGAGCTTTATTATATTTATTATATTATTTACAATTTATATATGTTTTATTAATTTCTAATTTTAATAATTCCATTTAATCACAATAAAACCATGCTATTGATTTAATTTAGATTAAAATGAGATATGTTTTTTAAAACCCTTATCTACAATATTACAAAAAATATTGCAATATATTTAAAGCTATACGCATAAAATCGACGTAACATTTTATAAAGGAATTTAGTACTATTATCCCTTGGGAACAAAATAATCCTAAAAAATTAATATAAGTTATAATTACGTGGCAGAGACTTACGAAAAGAAGAAAGATTAGAAAGATTACGTAGAGAATATATATTATAAATATTCTTTGACGACATTATTATGAATAATCATGTTTGCTCCCTCTTTCTCTTTACTAGAAGACCACTTCTTATAAAGAGAAAGGTGAAATCATGATGGAAGGATAGCTATTACGCCAATGTCAACGCTAGCTGTGACTTGTCACAGCAGAACCCCTAGAGAAGAGGAAAGAGAATACCAAGACAAACACCCTACCTGGACACAGTATGCAGGATAAAATCTGATACCAGCAATGGTGAAAGATACCCGTCCAATACGAGCAATGGCCAAGAGAAGGAGATCTCTCTAAAAAAACCCTTAAACAAGACGGGTTAGGGTCATACGCCCAGCGAGTGAGTGTCTCATGACTGGCAAATGATGATGATGATACGCATAATATCGACGTTACATTTTAAATAAAAAGGGATTTGATCATTGAGATGATATTATTCGACAGACCTTTTCGGTAGACCTATTAATAATTTGTATATTTCGGTAAACATACCGTTCACTATAGGTGATGGTGATGATGGTGATGATGGCGTATTATTATCCACATCTCCTTCAATGCTCGTTTGCTGACTGTCAAATAAAAAAAAGATATTAAAACTTTGCGAATGCGAAACTTTCCATGTTTGACAAAAAATCAATACTGTTTTTGTATATAAAATAAACGTACCAAACATCCGGTTTTCCCCACAATCCACTCAAAAAATTTGGCATCTTGAAGTCTGAAAAATAATACGGATACATTTTTCAATAATTTCTAAAAATAAATAATTGTTAGTACAGTTAACCCTCCTATAACGTTTCCTCTCAATCATTATTTTCTACAAAATGCCTTGTCAACCAAAGAGCATTGACCTTTATTTTGCTGGGCAATGTATTATATATTTACGAAGCATGTAATTCAACCTCAAAAAAATAATAGCGTTTTGTAGAAAGAAGCAATTTAGAGGAAACGTTATAGGAGGGCTGACTGTTACTCTATATTTATTGTAAATGTCCTATTCGGTGTTTTTCTTATATTATAAACCTTTGCACTGAAAGATATGTATGGCCGGTAGTTAATATACACCAGCGATTTTCAATTTCTTTTTTTTTCATTTTTGAGGAGATAAATACAGTCAGTTCTTGAATTACGCGTATTTTTTTCCAAGAGATAAAAAAATAATGTTTTGAAAATAATATACCATTTAAGATTTTGCTGTTAGTTGGCAATGCACCGGGACATCCCCCTTGTGATAATGATAATATAAAAATAATATTTCTTCCTCCGAATACAACCTCTATGATTCAAGCAATGGACGTAATACAAGTACAGATTTTTCACGTCAAATACACCTTTTTTCAAATCAAATGCATCCTTTTTCAAATCAAAATGCACCTTTTTAAAAATCAAATGCACCTTTTTAAAAATTAATTAAAGCATTTAAATACGTTTTCCCACTAATTTCGTTTTTTTTTCAGTTCCTTCAAAAATATAAAAAACGGGTTCCATAGTATTTAGTACCCCGAATCCAACCTTGAATTTACGTTTCCCAACTTATTACGTTTTTTTACCATTTCCCTCAAATACGTAAAAAACGAGTTCCAATATATTTAGTACCCCGAAATTAAGTTTTCCCGCTAATTACGTTTTTTGTCAGTTCCTTTAAAAACGGAGAGAACGGGTTCCACTGTATTTAGTACCGCGATTCCAATCCCGAATTCACGTTTTCACACTTATACAAATACTTATATAAATACTTTGGAACACGTTTTTTACGTTTTTGAAGGAATTGGTAAAAAAACGTAATTAAACAATAAATTCAAGTGATGGGTATAAACTCTATGGAATGCATTTTTTATTGAAAGGAACTGGCATAATTAATGGGAAAGTATTTAAATATTTTATTAATTTTAAAAGGTCTGACTAACAAAAAAAGAGCACATTTGATTTAAGAATGCATTTGTAAAAGGATGCATTTGATTTGAAAAGGATGCATTTGATTTGAAAAAAGGTGTATTTGACGTGAAAAAACTGTATCTACCATGAGTATCGTGTGGAATAAGTTCATCCCCCGATCGGTTGAGGAGAGTAGGACATCAACTGAAGAAGTTTTACGTAGTTATTCAAGATCTTGTTAAACTAACCAAAGAACAGGGGTCACGCCGTCCATATGGCGAGATTGTGCGGCGCACACAGGCGCCGGAAGATTAAGGTATGCCGAGAGGCGCCATCAGGATAAAAATTGAAAAACATTTAATAATAATTCGTTTAAATTGCTTAAAATCGATTTAAATATTCTATTTCTTTTTCATAAAATGTTTTTTTATTGAAAAGGGGACTACAGGGGTCCCAATTAAAGTCCTGCACACCGGCGCCGGACACTGTCGGCGCCTAAAGAACTAAATTTAAATCTAAAGGAAGTGGATCTCGTTAGTTTGATTAACAGTCATTCGGCGAAAATGAGTAAGAAGGACGGAGGAGGAATTAATTGAACAACCCAAACAATTTAAAACTGCGAAGATTAGTGAATATTTAAATATGATCCGGGATGAATTAGCTGGTCTCTAAGCTCGAGACCTTGATCCTGAACGATCTGCGAAAGTTACAAAAGCAGCGAATAAAGATATTGCATGCTATATTTTATTTTATGAAGAAAAGAAAAGGGTTTAGAGCCAATTAACAATGGACCCATGCTTGAAGTATTAGGGTGAGTCATTAATAACTTCCGATTTTTATTCATACTTTTATTTTGCTTTAAAAAAATTACAAAATTATATTAATCTATTATGTATTCACCACTTTCAAATAGAACCTTTTCCCGTCTTATTGGCAATTTATCGATCCCCTCCTCATAAAATTTGGTGGGTTTGGACTAAAAGAAAGTATCGAGGGACTAATTGAAAACCTTCGAAACCAATTAATCGCGTAATTCGAGGACTTACTGTACAGAGCTTTAATCTTTTGAATAACGAAATTCTGCGAATTTTCTTATCAACGTAGGTATCATGTTTAAATAAATAACAAGCCCTAACCCATTTACCTTATCGTTGAATTTTTATATAACAATAATCCTACAGAAGACTTATTGACATATATTATATCAATATTAAATATTTCCCACTCGACTTACCGGAACCGTTCACTCACTGTGGCTGCCCGTTATCAACTGTTGCGTATGAAATGACAATTTTAACATATATGCTGGTTCTGAATAAATTCTGCTCTCTTGTCAATTTCAAGATTTAAGAACTCGTTGGTAGTTCTTGATAGTCCAATTCGCCGACTTCCTTTCCCCACTCTCTGTGCGACTCTGGATCTAATTTGTTTACTTTCATATAAACAATGATGGCGTCCCATGTTTCAACTTCGTTTTCCTGTTTTTTTCATTGGAAGGATGACCACTCGTGGTGATTTCCGTTAAATTTTTGCAAGTTGATTGTAGGCAACTTTATGTCCTGATTTGATTTGGTTGCGGTTTGAATTGATTCTTTTAATTCTATGGTGGTTGCTAATGCCTCGTTTATTTCTGTCATACTAGTTTTCTTCTGTTTCGCCGTATTTTTCGTCGACGAAATATTTGAAACTGGATGGATCTTCAATATTTGTTAAAGAAATTATTTGAGAGTGGTTTTTCTTGTATGTCTTCCGATAACTGTCAATTGTTTCTATTCTTTTTTGAATAGACACCTTTGTTATTTTTATTTAGGCGAGTTTTTTTAAATTTACTCCCACTCTTATTATACTTCGTTCCATTTCCGCTTGGCTGAATAGTAACGCTTCCATTTTGATCAAAGAATCCAATACTGGCTATGGTACTAACACTTGGAGACGAAGTCAATACTGTCCGCGACTGTCAAAACACCTTGCAGACCGGGTCAAACATTGACCGCGACCGCCACAACACTTTGCAGACCGGACCAAACACTGACCACGACCGCCACAACACTTTGCAGACCGGGCCAAACACTGACCGCAACCGGCACAACACTTTTCAGACCGGGCCAAACACTGACCACGACCGCCACAACACTTTACAGGCCAGGCCAAACACTGACCACGACCGCCACAACACTTTACAGGCCGGGCCAAACACTGACCACGACCGCCACAACACTTTACAGACCGGGCCAAACACACTGACCACGACCGCCACAACACTTTGCAGACCAGGCCAAACACTGACCGCAATCGCCTTATTTATTGACATATATAATATTTAAACACAGTTACAGCATACTAGCGACATCTGTGGTTCCTTGTTCGGAACAACTGATAAGAAAAATATAATCAGCGGCACGATTTTCTAGCGGAACAAATTTCTAAATACTTTCATTAATTCATCAATTGTTACAGTAGTGGAACACTTACCTCGGTGCTCAAGTGGAGATTAATCTTTGTGATGAATGCAGAGAATTTTTCCGGGTGCGAATCAGTAGATTGCGATGTAGCCCTATTTGCCTTCAAGTTATTTTTTCACTTTTCGAATCGTAGATATTTTTTGCTGAAAGTACACAACCAAAGCATGGATGAAGGAACTTCCCTCATTCATCGTTTTTTTATCGAAAAGATACCACCGCATTGACAATTTTGTTTTATTTCCAAAGACGAAAAAGGGAAAGTACAACGTTCTACCATCGTTGAAGAGATAAAGACAGAATTGCTGAAATGGATAAACCCCATAACGAAAATTGCGTAGTTTTTAACCGATCCGTCGCGGCGGCTCGAAACCAAGAACTCTGGCCGATGGGGTCTATTTTGTATGAAATGAATGTAAAAATAGACCCCAAACATTTATCTAAGAAAAAAATAGATACTTATGATATGCTTCATAATTTGGTTTTTTTTACTAATCGATATGACGCGTAGTGACGTGCGAATGGGACAATATTCCGCAGCGATTGATGCACGCTCCCAGCTCGGCGCATGTGGTTTCTCCACTTGCACAGCACGATATTTTTTCTCGCTCGCACTTGCACATGCGCGATGTTTTTTCTCGCTCATATCCGGTACGGAGCGATTAAAAACATCGCACCCGCGCTAATGGAAAATAATATTGTTGTTTTCATTTTTTTCCGCAATTGCGGACAATAGAGGTCAATGATTAATTATATTTGTTCTTTAGACTTTTTTTGACAAATACAAAAGCTTGTGATAATTTATAGGATTTATATTAAGAGAGTTATTCGAGAAAAATGCAAAACTTGGGGTCCCAGATACACCCCATCGGCACGGTCAGGTCAATTAAACATTGCGATTCATAGATTAAAACATCCGCGCCATAAACAACTATGGCGTTCACTTTGCAAATAAAAAAATAATTGTATTCATGCACTCTGATATGAAATTATTTGAACCATAAAATATCAACGGTATATTACGGTTGATCGTTGCATATCGCTGATTTTCAAACATCAAGATGGTCGACTTTATGCTTTGCCGCATCAGTTTGCGTCAATCGTCATCACAACTCAGTCGGCTCATCTCAGCGAGAAAACTTCAAATCATTTGAAAAAAAACGATATTCATCTGTTTGCATCATTCAAAATCAAGTGTTGCCATTATCAAAAATTAAATTACATAATGTTGCCGCTGATTATTATCACATTATTCCCCTTTTGTGTCATATCTGAAACAATGATAGATATGAACGATATTCTTCGTCCGGATCTGATGCCGAGCTCACTGATGATGATCGAAGGACCCCAGAAAAAATGGCCGAACGCTACAGATTTAAAAATTCACCATGCGATCTCGAACGGATCATGGGATGCGGCATATCACACAATGGGATTTCACAGGTAGCATAAATGCATACACATTAAATTAAATATATCTTTTAATATATTGTCTCAATAGGAAGATGCTGAACGAGTATCTATGCAGAAATTTTGTGGCCGACGGAATAATCGCACAGATACAAAAGCCGTTCATAAACAAAAGGTTTGGTAAACCGGAGCGGAATGAAAAAAACAATTCATTGACAGCATCGAAGAGACAATCGCGAGCAGACTTCGAAGACGTCAAAGAAAATCTCTTATCGGATCCGGGATCGTCGAATTACCGAGATTGGCTTTCAAAGTATTACTTTTTCATCATAACACTATCATTCTGATCCATAAAAAATACATTATTAACATATTTAGGACGACAACTCTCGAAGACGTATACAAACATTATGAAAAAGACAATCCTACGACGAGAATCGGTAAAGATTCCGATGACGAATACGAAGGCGGTGAAATAACCGGATATGCAATGCCGGGTCCTCCAGGTAAATCGTATAATTAAACGATAATCACATCGATGTTTAATCGTTCGGTATCGTTTTAGATTATCCGCCTCCGTTGAGCGGTTATAATCATCCGTTATACATGCAACAGGACGAGATGATGCAGCAAGATTCAGAGAAGCATGGAGGTACATATAAATATATACAAACATAAGTTACATAATATAATTTTATTATATCGTAGGCGGTGGCTTTGATTATACTCCTCATCACATACATTTCCATAGCGGAGTCGGAAACAACGGCGAAGAAAAAGATTCACATCAAGGACTCGCTATACCGGACATCTTCGACATGGCACTGACCGCTCTAGCGTTCTTATCGTTCGGTATATTCATATTACAAGTCATCATGTGCATATCGATGGTAAATATATATATATATAATTTAACAATACATTTATATATATATCGACGTTAAATATAATTTCAGAATAAAACCATGCCGATGATGCAGATGGTCGATAACGGCGGAGAGACGGAAGGCGTCGACGAAATTAGATTCCGACGAGACGTTTCCATTCAGAGATCGTCTATCAACGAACTCACGAGACGAGTGCTTAAATCCATTGAAGCCGGATTGGCTGCCGATCGAGACGACGGTGCTTGCCTGCGACGGATACTCTGCGAAAACAATAAATATTCCAGAAATCTCGAGTATAATAAAAGAATACTTGTGCCAGTATGGGGGTAATTTTTATTGCCGTTAATAATTCACAACATATTCGTGATTCATCGTTTAAAAATGATTTCAGATTGGGAATGAGCTGGTTGTCCAGTCGGTTGTATCAAGAAAAGCCGTCGATGACTGCGATTCTGGAATCGCTGAGGGCGTGCGCCTTGGGATTAGCGAATGCAGACTGCACGGCTCTATATAAAAATTGTAAAATGACTACGCTACTGAGAAAAAATGCATCTTAAGCATTTGAAAATAAAACCTAACCGAGATATTATTTATTTCTTTTTAATTCCAACTTTATACTCTATACTGGACCGTCGAGTAGAAGTAATGACCGATAATCGAACAGATTTCTTCCTCATTATTAATTATTTTGGCGATTAAGCAAAAAAATTGCCTCGTTAGTTGCACAACCAAATGATTTTCCAAATCTTCGGCTGACTTCCAATTCTGCACTTCATTGTTGGCAGATATATAGAAACTCCTTTCAGTTTATGTCTATTCTATATACCCAAAACCCTTCACGGGGTTGTAACAAGCGAGACTTAATTTAATCTTCAATTACGATGTATGCTAAACACACAAACGAGTATGTCCTAAAAGAAATGGGGAACGACAAAAAAACTTTCGACTTTCTACCATATGATTCTTCCATACTTTGGGCATCTCACCAGAAAAAACAATACCCTAGAGAAGGTCGTCGCGCTTGGAATTGTAAAAGGACGCCGGGAAAGGGGGCTGGGAACCCATGAGAAGACCGCCACAGGCTCCAACGTAGTAGTTGTAATGCAGGATGCAGAATGCAGAGAATCCTGGAGAGGCAAAATTAAGAAGATTCGTAATAAAGATTGGTTTCGATCCTCTGACATGAGGGTGCCGACTAAAGAATTATATTGTAGCCTTATCAATCTGAGATAATTGGATAAACTCTTCAGTTCACTTCCACCAGTATCAATTTTCTTGCCATGTTCAGCTCTAATGTCCTTTCCGACGATGTCTTGCTCCAATTCCAGAGATCGACTCTTTATGCAACTCATGGCATACCATTGATTACTTTAGAAAAGCAATTATCACGCTTTTTAAAATGACAAATACATTTATTAAAGTTGCTTTTCTTCTTCTTCACATGCCTTGTCCATTTACGAACGTAAAAGCAAGTGTTAGGATCTACTTGTTTTGTCTTTTCTCCAAATATGGATCTATTTTTCGGAAGCTGGAACAATTCCGAGTTTCCAACTTTAGTACCGAATGTTGCAGAGCAACGACAGCTTCTTTCTTACCAACCACCATTTACCTTCCACTTTTTCCCTCTATACGGCGTCTCTAGAAACTATCCTTGTGGAGTTGAGAAGGCTCTATTCTTTATGTGTAGCAGGTTTCAAATGTTTTCAGCCAGCTATTGTCTGCTACCAGCAACGTCCAAACCTCTCAACCATAGAAGTATGGGCCGAAAATGGGCAAACCTTATATTGAACAAAAAGACTGCGTACGTGATGAGCAATGAGGCTCTTATTCCAACTCCCGCTGACTGTGATCAGTGATAAAGTTTTTGATTGCTGAGGAAATCGCTGATCAAAATTCATCGTCAGCTCTCAGGTCTATGAGCTTAACATCACGAGCAAGCAGATGGTATAGACAATTCTCAGCGTATGAGAAACGCAGTGTCTCGACGGACAGGAAGTCTCCCGCAGGACATCAGCTGGGAGGTGTTTAATCATTCACCTTAGTTTGGACCTCGCTTCCAGTGATTTCCATCTTTCTACACCTCAAGAAATTACTGTCCGGTCAGCATCATTATTTTAGGAATGACAGGAGAGGTGAAGATGGTCGTCACATAGTTCGAATCCCAGGCAGCAGACTTCTATGACACGGTATCCAACCATTAGGGAAACTCACTTTGTGAATGATCCTCGTTGAACGTTTTTCATTTGGATAAAGCATTTCGCTACCTCAATCCTGGCGTTGATTTCTACCCAGGAATTTCATACCTTAGCTTTAATTTTCAATGTTAATTCATCCTACGACACGCTTTGGCAAATTTCTTGGTACTCTCCGCCAGTATTGTCCCTCCATTGAACAGTCCTGTGCTGCTTTGCTGAACGCCAGCTCTGAATATAAATTAAAAAGCATTGCAATAACCTCGTCTCAGTGATAGTTTTCTGCATTTTCAGTACGCGTCCTCTACTTTTATCACTGGGGATGCCAACATAGATTTTTCAAGTCTAGAGACCGACCGACATTACTCAATCTAGTCCCATTTATCAAACATTGAATCCTTGTCAACACGTACTATCATCCAGAACAGTAAAATAAGCTGAGATTCAGAACTTCAGTCATAGGACTAATAACTAGTAACTAATTTGTAGACGAGTATTGTGGTGTCGGTATCCGACGTGGATTTCATAGATTTTACGGAGCCAACTATCAACGCTGATTCAGTGACGTGTTCACTGTCGGAGCTAAAACCAACCAGACCGCAAATTAAATAGGAATCCCAACCCTGTCTTCGGTGTCGAGTCGGATGCGTCTCCATTGGAGATTGGGACATGGATAAAAGGCCAAAACCGGTGGAGATAGTGTCTTTACATTATATAAAGTCAAATAAATTTTTTCATGCAGTTCTAATTGGCAAATTATCGGATATGTGAACGGAATGGATATTTTAAAAAAGAGAAATAATTTTATATAGTATTTTTATTTAGAAATTAACTTATGCTGATAAAACGCAAGCGCCTCCAACTTCCTTGATCTTTTTCTCAGCTTTCTTTGAGAAGAATTTCGCTTTTACAATGATTGGAATATTGGGAATGCGACCTTTGCCAAGAAGCTTGTAGTAACCCTGAAATAAATAAAACAACAATTAAAACAAAGCGACGACAAATAACGAAATAATTGATATAACGAAAATATAATCAGAAATGAACAAATCAACATGATGGATGCATTTGTACGATGCTCTCAGACCGCCCGTTCACAATAACATCATAAAATAAATTAAATAATTATAAATATATAATCAACGTGAATAACTTACAGATTTTACAATATCAATTACTGGTGCTTTTTTGCTCCTAGTCTCCTTGTCTTTGTACAACGCTTTAGTTTGCTCATTGACGAGGGACCATACTTTATCGAGATTAATAGTCGGGCAGAAGTTCTTGTTCTTCCTCACGTGGTAATTCCTCATACCAACCTACATAAATAATAAATCAAATTAATATTTATACAAAACACAATATGTCACCGATAATAAAATTATTGATCAGAAATGAACAAATCAACAGGATGGATGCATTTGTACGATGCTCTCAGACCGCCCGTTCGCAAAATCATCATTTAATTAAAAATTGAGCATCAGACGACGTTAAATAAAAATCAACTCACCTTTCCGAAGTATCCGGGATGGTATTTATCAAAGTTAATTCTGTGGTGGTGCATACCACCGGCGTTACCGCGACCTCCGGGATGCTTACGGTGTTTACCTGAAAATTCCATCAAACGTTTATTTAGAAAAAAATATAACATTACAACGGAGTACATTGAATGATCGAAATAAATTAATAAATAAATGTAAGAAGATATTATAATGATACAGTCTATATAGACTGCAACACTCAAACTTCCTCTATATAATTTTAGCGAAAGTCTAGGAAGTTGATCGATCGAGTTGTTTAATCGTCAACAGCTGGTCGATCGCTGGATCGGTTGTATTATTTATTTAAGCACAATGAAACCTTGATCTATCGTATTCAAGTTTTTATTCATCATGACGCATTTTAGTCATAGAATACTAACTTTTCTACACACGGAGAACCGTAACGGAATTATTTTAACTCGGCAAATTGCAGAATGAAACAAAACTTCCGTGGATCAAACGAATGGATAGAGATGTTTTGGTGGGTACCCTCGAAGAACGATAGATCCAGATTTCGTTGTACAATAACAACATTGTATGGTCACGTTATTCTAAAGCCAGAACACATTTTTTATGTAAATATGTGCGAATCCTCATTATTACATGTTTCGACATGGTTACTTTGAGGTTATGTCAGTGACATGTTGCGCCGCTAACGCCACGCGTTGTCACAGCATGTTGTGATTATGATCTGAATGAGGATTTCGTTATAATGATAACCAGGACGCTGATATGGGGGCGAAGAGCAGAAAATGAGATCAGAAAGACCGGAGTCGATTGTACTCACCGATACGGCCATGTCCGTGGCTGACGTGGCCTCGTAGCTTCCTGGTCTTCTTCTTGGCGGTGGACTATGGACAGAGACATTCGAAATTAGTATGGGCGAGGAATGATGCCGAAGATATAAGAGGCTGCACGCGCGAGCCAACTTACCATGGTGGCGGCCGCGACTGGAGAGAACGCTTGCAGCCAACCTAACAAGTTGATTCTATTTATGGCAACACTGAAAGCGCAATAGGCGACTAGGTATTAAATATTTAATAATATTTTCAACCTAAACCTGCTACGTTTTTTTTAAAAAGTATTAATATTAAGAAAATGTTCAAATTGATGAAAAGTGTTTCCATATTATGTATACAGTTAATAAAAATAAAAAAAATTCAAAAAGGGTGAAAAATTAATGATAAGTATATCAAATAAATCCCGAAATATAACAAAACTTTTCAAAATGAGTTGTTTGTGTACAAATGTTGGCATTATTTAACATTTTTCTAAAATCAAAATTACTTTTTAACTAATTTTGGATTTAGAAAAAACATTTCCAGCAACATTTTAAAAAGTCCCGAGTTTTAGAATGATTACGTTTTTTTCGGGGTGATAATTGCTATTCTGATTTTGTAATCTTGGAAAAAAAGCATTAGCGATGATTAGACGAAGATAAGATATCAATATTGGTAAAAGGTCTCGGGTCTTGTCTTATTATTAATTGCGATCGATTTACTGTACTTCACAAGTTATCGAAAGGTTATTCTACAGAAAAAAATGCCTTTGGTAAAACCAAGTCCGAGGCAATTAAACAAAAAGTATTGTTGCATGTCGACTCGACCAAATCTATTGACCATTGAAGGGGTCTATCTATAATGGAAAATAAACCCCCAAGCATTTCAAGTCAAGATTTTGATGAATTCTTCAATATCTTGACTTTTTTAAAAAATTGGATTATTCTACGAATAAAAATAGTTATTCATGATATGCTTCATAAGTTGGTCTATTTACATAATTTGATTTTTCTACTAATCAATGTCTCGCCGCAGACTGAGCATTCGCCGCCGCTGAGCTCTCGCCGCACGTTTCACTCGCACTCGGCACATCGTACTGGATGCGAGCGAGGAAAAACATCGCACCGGTGTCAACAGAAGCGAATATTGCTGTTTTTATATTTTTTTCTCATTTGCAGACTAAAAATGACAATGATTATTTATAATATTTATTCTTTGGACTATTTTAGGTAAATACAAAAAATCATAACATCTTCCTCTTTAATTAATAGACTTATGAAAGATATGAAATATTTATTCAAAATATGTACAATTGTGTTATATACAAAAGTAGTGCCTTATTAAAAAACAATTACATACATCAAAAATAAATATAATATTTATCAAACCGTCAAATTTTATAAAAATCATTTTTATTGGCACATTAACGTTAGCTTATGAGTTAAATATAAAAAAACCCTGGATAGCCGGATAACAACTTTATGATACAGTTAATATTTAAACAAACCAGTCTTATCGTCATTACTTATTTTAAATATATCACAGCGCGACCGCAAAGAAATAAAAGGAATTAAAAGCACTGCTCTCGACAAAAGTATTCCAACTATCCTTTCATATGTAATCTTTGTACACTTCAATGTAGCTATTCTAATATCACATTTTCAATTATTCACTCGTGGAATACTGATCATTCGATATGCTAATATATCTCGTATGAGTCGCATGTAATAAACGCCTTCTACCTTTCTTTCGAACGGTTAAAAAATCACGTCGTGTCTCTCGATACGTCTCCGTTAACAGTTACATCTGATTCTATTGCCTATAACGACAACAAAAATATGATTATTATGAAATAATGTATTGAAATGATAATTCGATTCATACCTTTATATTACTGATCGTGATGGACGATAGATTAAGACTCGTTCTTAGATTGCAGCAATGCTTGGTGCTGCAACTCTCGCTTTTACATTGCATGAGACATTTGTTATCCGACGAATTGCAAGTAGAAGATATATTCGACGATTGGAATTCAGGTTGTATCGTAATTTGCGTCACACCTTGCTTCGATAAAAATTGTACGACCTCGTCGCATTCATGGATGTAATCCTGTTACAAGCAAAAGCGCATCATTGAAACGTTTTACATATCCACATAATATGTAAATATTTATTGATATTACCAATGGATTCGAGAAGATTACGTGCATCGTAAGAACAATTTTAGTCGTAGTTTGCTGCCATACATGTAAATCATGAATATTTATAATTTTAGGAAACGATTTCAATAAATCGCCGTGTAATACTTCTATGTTCATCGAGTTCGGAATCGTTTGCAATAGAATTAATCCGGATTCTTTCACTACAATTATAAAATATGTAAGTACGACGTATTATTATTGCATATATTCGTTGAAAATTTAAATACTCACGATAAGGATAATTTAAAAATAGTAATAATAGAGAAGATACGATGGCTAATGTGGGATCTATATATTTTGCGGTGTGTTCGTCGACAAAAATTGCAATTATAGCAAATGTTATGACGATTAAACAACCTAAAATAGATCAGATATGATTAATATTAATCGTTTTGCATATTATGGAAAAGTCATCGGCACTATCGATAAGTTCTGTCCGTTTATTAATTAATAGAAAATATTATATTTGTTAATATTTACGGAACAATATGATATCCATCGTTATTAACGTATTGATAATATTTTAAACATATTTCCGTAAAATAACCAGTGTCGGATTTATACGGATACATTGATGCTGGGGCATCAGGTCCCCGATCGTTGGGGCCACCAGAGACTCAAAGCAAAAAACTCAAGCAGTGCTTGAATAATATCCGTTTAATTTTAAACTTTTATTCTTGACGTTAATATCCGGATCGTACGAGGTCCCGAGAGTATAGTTAGAAGTGATAGAGTTGTTGATATGTGTCGAAGCTTAAGATAACATAATCAGACAGAACTTTCCGTTGCGCCTAACACTTACTAGTGATATCTTTAGCGATATTGCCGAAGCTTTCTCTTTGTTTACTCTCCGGTTGCGGAGGACTATTTGGACGAAATCTAGATATACTATTCTGACTCTGTTTAATCGAATCGAGTGTTGCAACGCTGTCCAATACAATTTCTTTGCTCGTGTTTACATGTAGTAAACTTCCCTGATGATAAGTAAAACCTATTGTGATAAATATATTAAATAAACAACTTGTTTACATACATTGTATATATCAAGAAACTTACCACCGATGAGTATGTAACAAAATATGTTCAGAATTAGTCCAATAATGCCCATGATCATTATTATGAACGGATATCGTATATCGCCCATATGATTGATGTGAATCAAAGTTTGAAGCGATTCGACCAAGACCGATAGCGACAACGACACAATGAAAATACTAACGATGAGCATTCTCAATACTTCGATGCGAGTCCAACCGAATGTGTTACGCAGCTGTTTTTCATCGGTCGTCTCTGTCTGACTCTTTTCTTTGTTGCATTCCTGTGTCAAAAATCAAAACAATATCATTAAAAACGATGTAATTATGATATTAATGACACTGTTGTGCGAACGCTTCGAACCTTCTCGTTAATTTTAGTATCGGAACCGTTGGTATCTGCCTTTGTGTCGTCTTTAACGTCACACTTCTGCGATTTAGCATTTGAATTTGACGCTTTGGCTCCATACTGAAAAATCAATTGGATTAATTAAATTAAATACATTGATAATTAATCGTTGTTCAATCCTAAATATTTAACGATTGCTCATATTCGTCGATATGACATTTAATCACATTGGTACACAATAGCGTAATTCATTCTCCTTATCTAGCGCTACTGATAAACAAATAGATCCGAATTTGATTTGAATTGGTTATGATTTAATTTGTTAAGTACAAGATTTAATACATATATATATTTATATATACCTTTGATCAAAAAAATATGCGGAATTTTTATTTTTCTCAAATAATTTTAATTCATTAATCAATATAAATTGTATCTAACTCGAGTTTATATCTAATCCCCATTTTTGGTATGGTGTTGAGCTCATTCCGTGATTTTGTGTTTACCTCCTCAACAGATTGTGTGGCGCACACAGGCGCCTAAAATTTATGGGCGCCAAGAGGGAAAAATTTCAAAATATAAAATATATTATTTATTAAAAGAATTACATTTCTTAAAATCGACATTAAATAATATTAATATATATTATAGTGGTCTCTCTTAGTTCATCTTTTCTAGCGCACCAGACGTTCAGGGGGTCATGTCTGGCGAATAAGAAGGCCGAATGAGCAAATATATTATCGTGATGCAACTCTATGACTTGTTTCGGCATAAATCTAGGTGTTTTCTTCGGATTGAAAGCAGAGTGCAGAACCTTCACTTTCGATCGAACGAGCTATTTTTCGGCCTTGGAAGTTCAGAAAGTTTCCGTTGGGACGATTGGCCCCACTGACTTTTTGGGGCCTGATCCCAATTACATTTCAGAGTAGCATATAATTTTAGGGGAGGGGGGGGTTGTTTGTTGTTTAAGGATGAGGACGAATTATAATATAGGTATACAAATTTGGAGAAAAATCTGGATCGTTTTTATTTTAATTTTTGGTAAATTTAATATAATTTTTCAGTTGGTGTCATTTGTTTTTTAATCCGTCGTTAAAAAGAAAACAAAACTAAATTCTATGAAAGAATGAGTAAGGTCTTGGGGTCTCTTTGAGCCCCCCAATGATCGGGGGCCTCCTTGGGGCCCCCAATTGTCAAGGGCCTGATGCTCCAGCGTCATAAGCATCCATATAAATCGGTCAAACCCATTGTTGACTGATGTTTCATCGCCAGATATGACCCATTTGAACATATCTGGATCGTCGTTGCATTTTTTGCTTCATATTGTTTCATCATAAATATTTTTTTTTAATTTTTTGACGGTTGTTGATGTGCTGCTGTATCTTTAACGTCTTCGCGGCTTTCTGGAACATGTTGTACCACTTATGCGTGCTTATTTTATTTACAGAAGACTCGCCAAAAGCAACATTTAACATTTCCAATACGGTGCTGCACCTCATTCCATTTTTTCCAAGAGTAAAAAATCGCCGAGCACACCAAATCCAAAACTAACAATAAAGTAAGTATCCAATGTGGCTATCAATGTCAAGATACGTCAGTGTATCAACGCACCAAAAACAAATTTATGGGCGTTAGTTGTTATTTACATTTAAACAAAACAAATACTTATATATTATAAGCAATATTTTTCTTTGTGGTAATTATTATCTAATTCATAAAAAAATCATTGCACCTAAAATGTATTTACAAAAAACTAACCATTATCACAAATGTTATTTTTTTTACTTTTAAAAACAAACACATTTTAATTAAACATATAATTGAAATGGATTTGACCTTATTAATTAAAAATGTTACCCCTGAAATAATGAGCGTGGCGTGTGAATTATTATGCTTAATTTATTCAATAAATAAGCGAAATTTATTTAGCCTTCTTCCCCTATCAGATATCAGCATATTTCAAACCCATCAATCAAATCTTAAGTCATTGAATAAATATATAAATAATTATGTATTTATTCATAAGCTCAGTTATAATCCGCAATATGAAAGATAATGGTCAACAAAAATGTCATTACGACCTCGCGTCGATTTACAATTCATTTGTTTTGAATCGCGAATAATGTCGGCCATCTTGATTTTATGAATTAACATTAAATAAACTCATAATCATATAAAGTTGATTTTATATGATTATGAGTTTATTTAATTATGATATTATGTAACATATGATTTCTCCAGCGTGATATACGGATAATCATTATGAATTTCAGTCATAATAAGCATACATAGTCGCAAATAAGATATATGTATCATAATTATTAGCTAAATGTCATATTAGCGATAATAATCTCAATTGTATATAGATATAGATAAGATGACCCGCTAGATATTCAAGAAAATCGTCATTTAAGATAAATTAAGACGTTCAGGGTCAATCTATAGGATCTTATGAGCGGTATGTGCTGACTTATCAATAGGACACACCTGATCAAGTGACCAAGTTCCACTGACCTGAAATACCGGTGGTGCATCTCGATAAACAAGACTCACCTTTAGGGTCATCAAGCAGCCGACCAGGGAGATGATGTTGCAGAGCATGTGACACGAGTCGATGAGCAGGGTCAGGGCGTGTGTCAGGTGGCAGATGACCATTTGTCCCAAGAAGTGGACCACGGACAGCATCAGCACCACGTACAGCGCCGCCGGCTGCAGTTGCTGCATCCACTTCTTCAGACCCATGTCGACGTCCGGCGCTGCAGAATCAATCTGCTCACAATTGGATGCTTCCGGCTCGCACGTTGCCAACAAACGATGACCGAATACTGTGCTTAAAATATTGCCCAATCACCAATACTGGAGCATGACAGAAAATAATGTTTTTATTCAATCTGGAATGCAAATTATTGTCAACATTCCGAACACAATGGCAATAAATTAATCGCAATAACGTCTCATGGTATCAGGTATTAGCCTCAAATGACAAGACGTCGTTAAAATTCTTCAGTATTCACGAAGACGTAACATTTAATTAATAATTTTATCTCTAAACAAATATCAGATTAAAAACTTTTTAATAAAATCAATAAATCGATAATAAGACTCTAAATACATAGATGGACTACTATGTCTTGATAAAAATAATATTCTATATGGCAACAGGTAATATTGCTTATCATTTATCATTCAAGAGCATTTCGTAATGCGCTATTATTTTATATAACGGTGATAGATATTAAATTTAAATATATTTTATACGAAATCACGATAAATTATGACCTCCATATTAACACAATGATATTGAATTATGTGTCTGGACATCCTTGAACCAGAATTAAATATAATGAAGCTGAAATCCATTGTGATTTAGATTCAAATAGTTCACAATGTACTTCATCAACTATATGCTTCTTGCAATAAAACGTATCGTCCGCGATAACGTTTTGGTCAATATTCAAATTTGTCATTTTTGCATTGTCATTATATATTTCGTAATTAGAAAGCGAAGAAAGTTGCCAACAAAATGAGTATCATTAAAAATCATCATCGATACGCCATCATTGACAAATCTATGTTATAATCTATTATAATAGAGAATATTCGCAAGATTGATTCTATTTATCGAAAATATTCAGAGCAACGAATGTCGTTTTACCTGTATTTTTAAGGACAAATTTTATATTCAATGCGAATTTTACCGTAAAACTCATATCAAAATAATTCCGAGTCATAATAAATCTTATATATTACATCTCACACAATAGAAATATTCATAAAATTGCGTCAATCATCATAAAATGGACATATTGTGATGCTAATAATAAAAAATATCCCAAAAATTGACGTTTTCCGGTCATTTTTTTTTTCAAAATGCTGCAATTTTTCAATCACAGCTAATGCCAAGGCCAACAATATATTTAATAAATTTATCGCAGCCTATTCATATAATAAAATAGCATAAAATCGACGAATAAAAAAATTTAATCGATTCAATCTATTTTTACAATTACATACCATAAATGAAATTGCTTTTGCTAATTTTTTGTCGATGATTAATTAACTAAGCGATTGCTTTCTTTGTGGAATGCGTGATGCAGGTTCGTATTATTTATTTTTTTTGTATTTGATGAGAGATAGTGCGATTTATATTAATTTGATAAATCTCTTCACTTTCTACGCTGTTTGCTATCCTAGAAAGGTTCCCTAGATATTCACCCATGCGAAGTCATTTCACTATTAACATCAATTGGTCTTACTACATAATATTTAAGTGAAAAAAAAATGACGACCTAATATATCATATGAATAGTGAAAATTTCCATTTCATCAGCATACTTATTTTTTATATGCACGTAGTACATTAATTCGCATGAGAAAAATCGTTCAATTTTTATTATAGTAATTATTGAAAGTCTCATTACAATAAAAACAACATAATACGTGTTTATATTAAATTTTAGCGTATGAAATAATTTTAAACCGTAACGAATATCGTGATAATTGAATTATTGCGATAAAAACAATGTTTAGCGCATTTATTTAAATAATATACGATATGAATCATAATATTGATCGAAGCAATTAATTATAGGTTATGTAACAACAAAAAAAACAAATGTGACATTTTTGGCCGTAAATCATTAATCACGCGCTATACAAAAAATCAACTGTCAAAATATAAAAAATACGCTCCCCTTTTATGTTTAATTATTAATCATGATTTATTTATTACGGTTAAAATCCGTGTTTATTTTTAATAACACCATAACTGTATTTATGAGTGATATTGTTTATTTATGACCATATCTAATTTACTGACTATGGAACGGACACAAAAATGTTTATTTACGGTATACAATCGGCAATAAAACAAAAAATATATTTGTTAGAGAAAATTTACAACAATTTTCCGCTAACCAGTCTCGGAATTACATTATAATATTTTTTAATTATTTTAATTAGATTTTTATGCGATCTTGCAACTAAGCATCGATAATAATCGATCGATCGATCGTCCGGAAGCGTGTTTATTTTTAAAAGAAAACTCAAATGAAATAGAAAGAACGCATCGCTTTCCATGTGTATAAATATTTTGATTCATCACGCTGAAATGTACGCAATCATTGCAATTATCGAATAAATATTATTTTTATTACGCAACGACCAATTAATCCACATTTTTAGAATTATGCACAGCATCATTGCATAATAATTGAATTGATTCAGTGCTTTTTACAACAGTAAATGTTACAAACAAAACGTACGGAATCAATTTGAACCGGTTGGAAAATATTATTAACTTTTCTACTTCCGTACTTTCCTAGACACTTTTCTCGCAGCGCATATCTACAGATTTAAATTGAATGCTTTTAAAATAATATTATTATCGAATTACATGCTGTTAACATTTTATTCACAAAATGTAAAAGATGACGAATGACTTTGCGTAATTTTATTTAAATCAATTCAATTAAATGAAAAATTAATTGACTTACCTTAGAGATATTTTTCACTTTAACACATACGATTTAACTTTAATTCCAATAAAAAAATTGCTCGAAAAATTATTTCATGAGAGGCTGAATCAAAGACGTACGTCTCGCATCAAAGCTAAGCCTCGTCTGCTGAGTTCAATTTGAGTCAGCAAGTCGAACCGAATCCATTATCAGTATTATCAATTATCACAATTTATTACCACATCTTGAATACACTCGGTTTATTTAGACTGTGCGTTTGATAGTTATCATTGTGTGGAAAATATTATCTTAAAGTGTGAGCTATATACATTGATAGTAATTCATAATTCATAATTTATTTTACATCGAAAACATAAAAATATCGCAAAAAGTCTCTGCTTCCGATTTTATATGTCATTGTATAAAAAAAGGAGATAGATTTACAATCCTAATAAATTTTTCAGTATATATAAAGATATTAATATTATTTTGCGAAAATAGTTTATTATTCACTGGCGATTTTTTATATCGAATACTTGTTTATTCATCAGGATTTACTATAAAAAATAATAACGTTCAGGTAAAGATCATATTTACTATAAAAAATATCCTAATAAAAAATGTTTTGCATCAACAAATATTTTGTATATTTTATTTACACACCTAATTCACAAACGATGCAATTATATAAACAAAAAAATAAAATATGCAAATTTACGTTAGGATAAAGTGCATTGATCCTTATACATCATTAAAACCGATGATTATAATTTAAAAAAAATAACGCAATTAAATATGTTTTGTAAACCGCAATCAAATAATTAAGAATAATATTATCTAATTATGTAATCTTAGTCTGCTAATTTTTTCATAATTCTGAGACCGTGTCTCTTTTCTCTTTCATCGTATCACACTGTAATTGGTTTTATTTTATTACTTGTGCTACTGAATCGGTGGCGAATTTAGCAGTTGAGAGGTCCCAGGCGCAATTCTGAGGCCCTCTCTTCAAAATATTTTTACTACACCTGCACCCCAATTTATTTGTAATAATAACGTGTACAAGTACACGTTATTTTACTCAATTTGCAATTTTTGGATGCATAATTAATTTAATATCAATTTATGTAAAAAACAGAAAAAAAACAAAATTAAACTTCTTAACTTTTATTGGTTCTTATCTTTCTTCTTTTTGTATTAGTTTCTCCGGCTTCTACTCGGCGTTGTTCCTGCTAAATTATTAATTATTAATTATTTTTGAGAGCTGAATTTTGAGGCCCCCTGAAACTAATGAGGCCCCAAGCGCCACTCCACTAAATCTATTAATTAATGGGTCATTAGTATTCCTCCTCTGAAATGTTTCAATGTCTTCAAACTCCGGCTACATCGCCCGTCCTCTCTGCATGATACATGACCAACCCACTAACATTTCAGCTGGACGATTCTTCACTTTGAGCTACTTTGTCCTACTTATTTTTGTAGTGTCCGGCGCCTGTATACAGAACTTTAGTGGGTGTCCTACAAGAGCCAACGGTAGGGTACTAATAATAAATATAAGGTGTCTCTAGTCCCTGACAAAGTGTCCAGTGTGCAGTACTTTTTTCATACGCAGTGCTGATTGGTTAAAAAATTCTAAATATAAAGGTATATGCTAAAAAGATATCGAATAGGCTGTTGACATCTTCAGAGTCTACGCTATTATAAGAATTAATAAAATAGTGGCCTGTGGCTAGGCCACGGGGACAGTTCGTTACTAAAAATAAATATAAGCTCGGCACCTGGCAACAGGTTCATTGTGCTGTACAAATATTTAACCTCTTTAACCGCTATGTCACGCCGGCGTGACAACTGCCTAATCACCGCTCACGACTATAGATTGATAAATCAGTCGGTAGATCCTTATTGTTGACAGATCACATTGGTGGAATCGGCGGAGCCGACCCGGGGATTACAGATTGACAGAATTAGGTAATGAATAACGAATATCTACTCTCTGCTCCGATTGACTATTAACCTATTACATAATCAAACTAATTTCAAAATACCGATATAACGTTTAAAGACAGTAGCGAGAATGATGCATTTGTCTTGATTCTTGGAACGTGTCGATTGGGTGATACAGTTTTTTTACGTCAAAATACACAAAATGGTTGGACAAATACATAGTTCAGTCTCTCATTTCTCAGTTAATTTGAGCAAAAAATAAGTTAACCTAACCGTGCCGATGGTCTATTTGGGACCCCAAGTTTTTGATTTTTATCGAATAACTCTTAATATAAATCCTACATATCCCAAACTTTTTGTATTTGTCTAAAGAATAACTATAAATAATCATTGACCTTTATTGTCCGCAAATTCGAATGAAAATATAAAAACAACAATATTGTTTTTAATCAACCAATAAATATGCAGTGAATATGCCCTTTTTACGTTTTTGAAGGGACTGATAAAACGTAAAAAACGTAATTAGAAGATAAACGTAGATTCGGGATTAGTAACAGGATACTAAAATAAAACAGAATTGTAAAAAAATGAACGCAAACAGTGGGAAAACATGAATTCTGGGCACGTAAAAACGGTGTTTCACTGTATATTATTTTTTGGGTACCCAAAAACCATAACCAAATCGTCGTTTCTACTATGTTTCGTTGAAACGGAAGCGATCGATATTTAAAACTGCACTAACATCTGTACTTTTAATCGCTAGACCCTCTGTAGGTTTAATATTTTTTTCCAAAAAAAAAACAACTGAAGCTTATAAACTAAAAACGAATTGATCGATGCATGTCATAGACAACTTAACCCTTTAATCGCCACGCCAATTATATGGATTTTTACCGTACGCCACCATTATTTATTCATAGATAAATTCGTAGTAGCGTTCTCGTGCCTGTACGGCATAGCGCTGGTGGTAAGACCGATTTCTCGTGCCTGCACGTCGTGGCGTCCAAACGGTTAAAGAAATTTTCTCGTCGTTACATCCTGTATTTAATTGTTTTTTTTTTTAAATAATATGTTATTATTATATTAATAACATCAACAGATACAATTTTACAAATATTATTTACTAATAAATTATGAATAAAACATGATATTATTTGAATTACTCTCATCGCATGTATTTAAAAAAAAATATACATCATGGCCGTATTAAACAGTGTTGGGAACAAAATGTGTTTCCCTGCTGATTTCCGACAGCGGCATGTCAACATTCAACCTGTACTAGAGTAACATATTATTGACACATAATAACTAAAAACGAAAAATGGGACAGGGCACTAGTGTCGAAGACTTCATTCCACATTCCATAGATAATATTCAAGATGAGCTAGTACGTCATTTCAGGAATTTTAATGAAGTTACATCGATATCTTATGAAGAATTCGTGAGACGGCTTGGTGAATTAAATATATTGTATGTAAATTTTTTACGATAATAAATTTGAATATCGCTATATACAATTTTCGTCATAATTTTATTTCAGATCAAAAAAATGCTTGGATAAAAATGGCAAACAATTATTATTTGCGATACAAAAAGGCACCGATTCCACAATTCTATGGAAAGGGACAATCAGAGTTCTCTGCGTCAAAGTAGATCCTAAAACAAACTCTGTGGAGAGCCATCGTTTCATAAGCTTGAGTGAATTTTTTAGAATATTCAATACACTGAAAGAACACATGAATTGTATAGCGGAGAGCGAGAAAACAGCGGCCAGTGGTAATTCCATTGCCGGTACTTCTACTGTTAAATTTGTTCAATCGACCGAGGACGATTTTGTCACCATGTCGATGTTGATCGAACGGATCGGGCACGATTCGATAGACAATACTAGCGAGTGTTGTATATGCCTCGAGAGATCACCCGAAGTTATTTTACCATGCACACATTCGTATTGTCTTCCGTGTATCGAACAATGGTAAGTCGACGACTCGTTATTCGTATCAAATCAATTGTATTTACTTATATTTATTTTTTTTCAGGAATGTCAATAATAAAACATGTCCCATCTGTCGGGAAAAACTAGAAACGACAAACGACACGTGGGTGATATCGGAAGCGCCGAACGCCGACGAGATAGCCGCCGAAATCAGTGCAACTTTACATGGACTTTCAAATGTAGCCACTAAACGTGATTCCAAGTCTTAATATTTTCTAAGCGTTTTTTATTCTTAATATATTATATCAATCGTGTACAATTACATTTATAAATTTCATCAAATCGATGTAAAAATAACTAGCCTCTCTATGTTTAATCACCCATTAAAAATGTTTGACATTACCATTTAATTATCTATATATTTTTATATAACTTAATCTTCCAAAAGAATATATATATGTGTGTTTTAATCCTTTTTACATGATTCTATATATATTTTTTATTTAGTATTTAATTCCTGACATTCAATTTTAGCTCTCTTGCTAATAATTGTATTCATTTTATCGAGTATTATTGTTACGATTTATATGGTTAATTATTGATGCCTACTATTTTAAATTGTTTTTGCATTTTTTTGCTACATTGATTTTTTTTAAATTGTTACTTGTTATTATATTTGTGTAAATGCATTTATATTCTATAAAAAAAATTATGTCCTATTAAAAATTATAAACGATATAAAATATATTTTATTTCTGTATATTGAGTTGAATGTTGTTGCGTGTTGGAATCCGATGTGGCAGCCCAGGCCAATATCCAGATGCTACTAGAGGTATCCGTAACACCTAACCTCCTAGAAAACCTAGTAACCTAATTAAAAAAGCTTAAAAAATGGGGGGGCAACCATTGAAATCTGGCTAAAAGTTAAAAGCGGATTTATCTCTTCTGTGGCTAGTCAGTTAGAAGGAGGAAGACCAGGACAGCTGGAGATGGCGTAGTATACTCCAAGTGGCAGAAACTCGCGTTGAATCAAAGGCCACTTTCGTACTATATAGAATACGATAGAAATTATGTAGTTTAGCTGATAACGCTTATAAAAATATCCGAATCTCACGTAAGATTCTGGATTACATCGAATTGATGTTTACTAAGAGCAGTACAGAAGAAATCATCTCACATTTTTTTAAGTTGAATATCATATAAATGTCTCACGCTGTGAGAAGAGAAGAAATAGAGAGCTAGTACAATTTACTAGTATGAAGAAAACTCTTTAAAATAAGGTTGGATGTTTTTTCTGTCCTTATATACAGAGTAAAGGTGTAGACAATCACAAAAAAGGTAATCGAGCACCTTAAAGTCTTTAAAATGGGGTTCGACATTGTGTTCCCTGTCCTATACGGAGGATATGCGTAGACGTTCACAAAAAGGTAATCATCGACTAGAAGCCTTCAAGATGTATCAGTTGATTAAATAGTCACAGATAAGCACCACTGCCAAAGTGTCCTGTGGACGGCCAACCCCTCTCTCTGCCCCCAACATGCGAAACGTTCAGATGTTCCTGCATCTCTCTCCGTTGCCATCTTGCGCTACACATGGATGCCGCCGTGATGAATCTGGATATATCCTCTCGTCACTATGGCCAAACTACATTGACTAATTATCAACAGGACAAGCTGCTGACGCAGAGGCTGCAGGCTCCATCTCAGCATCACAGACATAGCTGTCCGAGGACCCGCGGGCTGTCAGATGGACACCTAGTCCCGGTTACTGTCATGATCACTAGAGGAACCACTCATTGCGGATACTCTAGGCATAGGCCAGTTGTGCGTGCTGCCACCGCCAGAGATCGTAATAACGGAGATAATTTGGGAGTTGTCATCTACGTGATTCATTGTCAAGCTGTAGATGTCTATAAAAATGTTTTTTATTAGACAAATGTATCAATGTGTGTTCTCTAAACTGTGTTTGCATTTCTATCACCGGCGAGAGTAAAGGCTCGCCATGGTTCGAGTCTTGAATCCTTCTCTGTTTAATTTTATCATGTTTTTCAAACCTTTACAAGCATAAGGACATCCTTATTGAAGTACCTCCAGCAGTGGCTTAGAATGAAATCTAACTACTTATTCAGGGTAGCAACTAATAAAATAATACTTCAGCTAGAAAACAAGGCATGAAAAAAAATCACTACTCTCGCGGAATACATTAAATGGCCTCTGACTTATAACCAGTCCCTGCCACCTGAAGGGCATTACGCTATCAATGCCAGTCCTCGGCTTCCTCCGTCCATCGCCCAAGTCCTAACAAAGACATATCCGTCTCAACCCCATCTGTCCATCACAATCTGGTCCAATGAGGCGAATTTACCCAGGCCCAGAGTTCATAATGGTCTGTACCAGCCTATCGCTGCCCGTTCGGGCTACATGCTCTGCCTATCGTAGACGTTGCGTTCGAATGAATGAAGACAATATAGTATATCCTCATACATGGCAATGACTTTGTTCTTAGGCCGCGAGTTTCTATCAATCACATGGTCTGAAGACTTTTCAAACCGATCTCGAATGTCCCGAATGATAGTTTTATTTCGCCTAAATAACCAACCTAATGGAAGACCATATCATAAATATGTACTACAGTGATCATTTCCGTTACAATAAAGAGCCGTACTGTACTTCACCATTGTCTTTATTTCTCGGTAACCAAAATATATCGTCTTAATTTTAAAATCAACGATATATTTATCTCAGCGTAAGAGGATTTGAAAGACATGCGATCGTTGAGGATTTATTTAAAAAATAAAAAAAGATTTTTCAATACAAAAAATACTTTATTTTCAATATAAAATATTCTTCAACATACATAAAAAAGATGGGTTATAATTACATATTAATTACATTTCATTGATTATGGTTGTAACTCCATAGTTTTAGATAGTTTAATGCATTTTTGTTATAAATTTCATGATGAGATATACGTTAAGTTATTAAAACTTACAAATACAAAACAAATAAATGTATAAATTAAGATCATTTTGAACTTAAACATATACATAATAATGGTAAAAAATTAACACAATTAATATACAACTGCAAAAGTGCAATACCGCATTTGAGTAAAAACGATTTAAATAATTCATCAACGGACGCGTAGATATCTCGAAACTGCGAGAAATCGAATCCTCCCTGTATTTTTTTATTTAATTGGTTCGCGCTATTGCACTAAGCATGCACTCCATTTTATGCACAACTTTTTAAATTACATTTAAAAAAAAACACCATATATTCAATAAAATATATGTGAGAGCAAATAATTATAAAGGAATGAAATTAAACTCTTATTTACACACACGCGTACATATATACATCTTCCGTAAAAAAAAAACCATTAAGACGAACCCTTTAACCTTAAAATATAACTCGTAAGATCAAATTGTTACCATCATTAATATGGGATGATTATAAATAAATATACATAATTTATGTACAAACTATACTTAAAATAATAAAAATATTCAGAAACAATGCATTCGTGGACTATTTGAGCTTTCGTTTCTTTTGCATTTTCTTCTGCTTTTCCATTGCTTCCAACTTCATGTCTTCGAGATCCTCCATGATGCCTGAGAATAAAAAAAAATATATTATAATTTATAATCGATATATAATACCGAAATGATAATAAATTGTTACATACCCATCTTTTTACTTATATATTCTTCTTTCATCACTTGAGAATAATTAGACTCCATATTTCTGTCGTCGTCATCCATACCCCGATATCTACAATAAAAGATTAATATTAAATAAAATTCAGTGGAATTACGATATGTCGAATAAAGCAAGGTTCCACTGTATATATTAGGTTGTTCGGAAAGAACTCAATCAGGACAAATATTTAAATTCAATGAAAACTTGCCAAAATCCACTATTAAAGCAGATCTCCGTTAAATGTCATGACTTGTAGGTAACATACAAATTATTACGACAATGTAAGTTAACCGCGACTGAGCTAAGTTAGTATTCGGATAGGTTAATCCTCTGTGGTGAGTGGCACTGGCTTTATGACACTTGTATGTAAGTGGAAGAGATCCATTACCTACACATGTTGATAAAAATATGTATGTAGGTAGTTGGTAGGTAATTAATTAAATTAATCCCATCTATCCTTCGTTGAATAAATAATTATAAACAAATAATATAAATTGCGAACCAACTGAAATAATATTAAAATTAACCAGTGTCATGGCTCGTAGGTAACATACATCAGTTGGATAATGTAAGTTAATCGTGACTGACGTAAGATAGTCGGATAGAACTACACGTGTTGACACCGTGTAGATCGATGCTTGATTCTGATCTATTTTACATTGACAAAGGTCTTACCTCGATTTATCATAGCCGAATATTTCTTTTATATATTTAGAGACATCTCCGCCTTCTTCGGGACCATCGTCAATAAAATCTTCGAGCGATGAATCATATTCGGAATCATCTTCATCCAATATCCTACCTGCAAATCGAAATAAATTGCGTTAATTTAATCAAATTAGTATATTTTATTATACCGAGTTTGTTTGATTGCTTACGTTTGGCGAGTTTTTGCTTTTTGAGCATGACATCTCTGGGAGGGAATTGTCGTGGACCTCTAACATCGCCTGGCGGAAACTGTCTCGGCCGTTGCACATCCTTGGGTGGAAATTGTCTGACGCCTTTCGAATCCAATTCCTGTGTTAATTTTGCCGGCTTAGCGTTGGCCGGTTGCGGTCTTCTATCCTGCGGTGCTAATTTACTATTCGATGGCAGAGAAGATGGCTTTTGGCTCGTGTTAGGTGTCTGTTTATTATTCAAAGGCATTTGTGTTTTTGGTCTATTATTAACGGGAGTAATATTTTTGATTGGTGCATTTTTTTGCGGTGCAATACTTTGTTTAGCCGAAGACGCTCGGAACGGATTAGTATCAGGTTTTTCCAATTTACTGCTCGACGGAGCCGTTTTTAATCTATTTTCATTATTCGGATTCTTTTTTATACTTGGATTTACTTCCGGTTTAGTTTGTTTGGGTGCTTCGCCGCGTACGACTGGATTGTCTCTCGGTTTTTTCAATTGCGGTTCAGTCTTTCCATTTTGCATCTTTGATTTATCATCATTTTTCACTATTTTGTCTCTGACGGAGGGCGAAGAATTTCTGCTCGTTTTATTTTTAGCATCGATGTCTTCTTTTTTGTAAATTTTAGGACGTTCATCTTTCGGATCTGTTGCTTTACTCGAGCTAGGAAGATTCGGTTTATTTGTTTTATCCGAGAGTTTCGGTATTCGCATACTAGTGGACGAACCAGGCTTAGGTGCTGGTTTATTATTGGATTCGGATTGAGGTTTTTGAGGTTCCAAACTCTTGCCGGACGATCCTGCCGCTCTATCCTTTTCTCTACGTAGACGTGCCTCCTTAAACGCTCTCTCTTCCTCGTATTCTCTCCGTTGTTTTTTTGTCATAGGACGCTCGCCGTCATCTACGACTTCCGGTTTCTTTGTTTCGATAACGACAGGCTCAAACTGTTTTTTGGACGCCATCTTGATTAATTCAGAATAGTCTAATGGGGGCGGCATTGGAGGACGTTTAGGTTTCGGTTTCTCTTCTACCTTCGAAGCACTTCGCACTGGTTCTTCGTATGGTTCTAAATAATAAAAATAAAAACAATAAATAAAATACATAATAAATTAATAAATGATAAATAATAAAATTTATTTACCTGCTTCGACTTGATTTGATTTCCTTTTCCGTTGATGCGGTAAGTTTGCTTCTTCGCGTTCTCGTAAGAACGATGCACGCACTCGATCTTTAGTATGTTCTAGATCGGAATGCGCTATTTTTTTGCTAGCAGCAAATTTATCCTTATCGGGAACACTCTTATATTTCTCCATCATTTTGGAATAAAAATCGGACGCTTCTCGTGAAACGTATCCGTAATCATCCTCATCCGGTTGATCTGGACCGTTCATTGTGACGGCAGTGTTAACATTGTCGACGGCATCATCTAGAACCGACTTATTAGCCGATTTTATAACCTTCAACATTTTTTTAATTTTGTTATTGGCTTTGGTATCTCTCTTCGCCAATAATTCATCACGCTTCTTTTTCGCGTCGACCGCTTTCTGCCGCTCTTCCTCTTCTTTTTTAGCTAAGAACTTTTGAATATTGTTGGAAAGATTTTTATTTTTACTCTCTTTCTTCGGAGGTTCGAACTTTGTTTTATAATAAGAACCCTGAAATAATAACAAATATTAATATAATATAATAAATAAAAGCAGTTATTCCAAGAAATGAAGATGTGCACGGATGTACAACAATTAAATATGCACAATATGGCAACGTTAGATAACATTTTCACCAAAAGTTTTGGGCCCAATAGCATTTATTTGTTTTATCGTAACGAATATTATTACAAAAATATATTGCCATTATAATGACCTATATATAATAAATTGTTTTTAAAAAGTTTTTCAACAATATTTATAACGTGTGTCAATGGTTCCATGCAGCAAGGTTATTGGTTAATTATTGAAAATGAATTTAGACAATAGATGCACAAGATGTTTGCATGAAAAATAGGGCAAGGCAAATAGAAAGGATGGTAATAGATATATTTGAAAAATTCTCGGTCGACTTTACCCCATTTCGTCCACCATTGTTAGAATTGGCAGTTTGAAGAAGTGTCCCGAAATCCATGTGTGCACGTTGACAAAACGACCGACAGCCCCCCTCGCCCCGACACTACTGACAGACGTCAACTGCACTTCGCGCAAGTGTTGCCAGTACTTGGTATATTTCTAGCAAATATCGAATTCGCTTATAAATTATTATCCGCGTTTATTTTTATTAATATAACCCACGACTATTCGATATATTTTTATGTATTTAATATAGTGGGATAGTGATTCGTTTGCTCGCAGTCAAATGCTACCGCACGCCACGACGACTTTCACAATACTGAGGGCGTCGCGACGCTAATTGCCTCTCCATAGAAATAGATAAAGCTAATATTCCTAGAAAAAAGTTATGAGTCATCATATTTATGCACATTGGAATATTTTCATCTATATATTATTTTTAAATAATAATTAATATGCATTTATTATAAAAAAAGAGATTTGATAAAATTGACCTGAATACAAGAAAAAATACATTAAGGTATTACAGGAGATTAATGAATGTACGATTTTTTCAGAGAAGATATTTGATATTCAATTGATCCGAAAATGGCCGACAGTACGTTAAGATTTGTAAATAGATGGACAAGAAGAAAGCTAAACGGTGCAAAATCAAATCAGCGACTATTATTTTCTGACCCGGAAATATATTGTTGATAAGAGAGCATTGGTTCCACCATATGATTTTTTTGTAAGAAAATCGACAATACTCTTCAAGTCCTATTTGAGTAAACAAGCTATACAAGCACTGATTGTGGATCTAAGTTAACGTATATTATAACAATACCACGCCATCTGGATGGTGAGAATCCGCAAATTTAATCCTCTCTATATTGCCTAGGACGATAACTTTATATTTTAAAAATATGTCGAACATAGAATTAATAATCAGTATTTTATGTTGATTTCGGAAATTGAAGGCAAAAATAAGCCCTTGTGCATATTTTGTACCAAAAAATGAAAAGTAATAAAATAATATATAATACATGTTTCATGAAAAAAATAAAGAGAGAAGCAGCCATGATTGTAATCTCTGCAATAAAACTTTCACCATTCGAGTTCCAGGAACAGTGCTTCTATAGAAATTAATTCAATACCACGAATATTTTTTTTTTCTTAAAACTAGTTTTATCTCTAATTGCAAATGTTATAAAATACATTGACAGATTAAAATAAATTAATTCCAACATAAAAAAATCTTTTGATTTTTTTTCAATGAAATTACTATTATTAAAACAAATATAATATCCTTATCATTTTAATAGAAAATAATACATATAAATATCACAAAGCATTAAAATTACCTGAGCAACCAAAATAATAAATCAATTCTATCAATAAATCTCCATAACAACCTCGAATAACACTTGTTATGAAGGAGATGGTATTCAATAGTGCATAAATAAACATTGAAAATGGATGAAAAAACTATTCATCCGAATGCCCTTAAACTGGCTGGCGAGATATTACAAATGCCGATGTACAAGCCGCTACTCGCCAATATCCAGGTCGCTGGTCAAATCAATAACCATACATTTTCAGCTCTATCTTACGATAAAAATAAATAAAAACAGATTGTAATTAAATATACATTTATATAATTATCTTTTTATTTCTTCAGAAACTAGTGGCATCGCCGAGCGTTAGTAAAAATGATTTCAAAGCAACATTACTCGTCGCAATGAAAGAGAAAGGATTAGAAATTGAGCTCAGGAATACCGTCTATCAATGGTTACATTCTGAACAAAAACCTGAAAAAGTAAGCATGATATAATTATCCAAATTAAGAGATCAGTACATTTATTATCGATATTTAGGGAGAAAAGTTTTCTTATCTGAAAAAAGCCAACGCACAATGGGAGAAACGAATACACAAATCGCTAAATTCCATGTGTGCCGATTTAGGAATATCTCTGGCTAAATTGAGAACGTCTTCGGATAGGGACGAGATGACGGAAAAATGGAACGAACTGAGTACATACAATCAAGGTATTTATTAAAATTTGTATTACTATGCGTATTGATTTATTATAATCTATGTTATATTTTAAGATTTGACTAAATACAGACCGGTGTATGCTCCGAAGGATTTTTTGGAAGTATTATTATCATTATCGGGAACCGGATATGAACAGATAGAGTATGTATTCAAATGATATATTCATATTATGTCTACCGGAAAGTTCTGTCAGTTTTTAAAATCTCATTTCTGTAGAATAACTTATCTGTGAAGGCGAAAACTCAAGCAATGTTTGGCCGATTGTTTGGTTATTGATTTTTTTGCCTTTAAAATAATTTACAGAAAGAAATACAGATGATAAATGCCTTTCTATAGGTTTGAGAAGCTGATAGTGTATTGGTACGTTGACTTTTCTCCATGACAGATATTCTCTCACTAGTACCCAAGCTCGGTTTCGAGACGGAGGTGAAAGGTCGTCCAGAGTTGAGCTTTTATGAAGGATGCGATGTTGTCAGAAAAGGCCCAAAATATCATCTTCCATCAGAGATGAGTCTTATTACGATTAAAATCGTCTGGTTCTATAGTATTCTTTCTTCTTGGTATTCACACAGAATGTAATGCCGTGGATGAACTTCATCAATACACATGTTTAGCCAAACGAATCTCACCTAATACTGACTTTCCGGTAGACCTAATATAATACGGCGATTATAAAATTATATTTTTCAGAGGTGAGCCGCGGTGGGAATTCTCTCACATCCCGTTAAAAGTAAAAACGCTGGAGGAGCTCGTAAGAATGGTTTCGGCAATATATATTATATTGAAAAAATAATAATGGTAAATAATATTGTAGAGAAGTCAATATCCCGAGATGTCACGAGGTGATCCAATGCTCGGAGTGAATCCGAACATGGCCAGTTCCGTGACAGGATTCACTTGCCTCGAATCCGAACGAATGGCACTCGGAATACGCGTAGCAAGCCTCGGATACGCACCCGTTTCTCAAGAATATTTAAAGCGAGGATGTCCCAAGTGTCTGCGGGCACAACTCTGGGCGCAAGTCTTAGGAACGGACATCAATCAACAGGTAAATCATACAACGTATTTCATCGTACGATTTAATTGAAATATTTCTCCTCAGCACATTGAGTATTACGACAAGTTGAAAAATTCCGTACTCCAAACCGATTTGATGGTCGATAAATTGATATTCAAAGACGTGCAATTGACTGCGTCGAACGACGATCAATATTTTGTGTTCGAAGATTTACTATATCAGGTATTAAATATTGATTCGGATTAATAATCGAATATGCTTTTAATCGTTTACGTTATATTACACAGGTGATGCTATGCTTTTCGAGGGATTCCGAAGTGCAATTGATATTGAAACCGGTACTCGGAGTTCCGATGACGACGACAATCAAAGGTAAACTAACCGGAAGCGATTCGTCGATTAATTTTCCGCCCAGCGGAATTATTCCGTTTCACGGTTTCACCATGTACGGTAATATATTTTTATTAATTGCACGGTATATGTATATTTTTTATTATTAACGTTTAATATATTTATTTATTACGATAGCAACGCCGTTTTGTTATTTATACGATCATCCGGTACGATTATACTTCACGTTCCGTGCGTTTTACACGCGATATTGGCATCGGCTTCATACGATATCGACGCATCCGCAAGTAATTCGAATCATACGTATTTACGATCGTTATTTGAATTAATATTATTTATTTCGATTACAGGGAATAGTGTCTTTATGTTTATTGTACGAGAGATTGCTGCAAGCATACGAACCGAGTCTCTGGTCGCATTTTAGAAATTTAAACGTCGAACCGTAAGTACATTAAATTATTTTTTGATGTTCGGATCGTATATTTTTGATTGTTTTAGAATACGAGTGGTGCTGAAATGGTTGATACGAGCGTTCAGCGGACATCTACCACCTGAACAGCTACTCCTGCTCTGGGATTTAATACTCGCACGCGATTCCCTTCCCTTGAACCTCTGCCGTTATTAGCAGTGGCCATCATATCGTTTAGGCGAGAGAGTATTTGCCAAGTTCGTACGGCGCAAAATATCGAAGCCGTTTTAGCAGATTTGTCTACTATTTCAGTGATGACGTTATTGCAGTTGTCGTTGATGAGAGAATGATAGCAAAATGTATGATTTATCTTCTCATAAATAGTATGTGAAAGTGTTCAAGTATTAGAAATTGATTATAGAAGTAGGATGAAAAATTTTAATAATTAAAAACCCGAGATGATTATTAAAAATTTATTTGCATTCGTTTTAATAAATATTATCATGAATCATCAGACTCCTCGCTCGCCTCTTCCAGCCAGTTAATAAACATAGTGAGTGATTTATTATTCGAGAGGTGACTGTTATCGTTTGCCAAATTATTGAACCATTTGAGTATTACGTCTTCAGAGAGAATATCTTGATCGTATAATACGACTAAAATTTTTCCGATGGATTTGTCAACAGCCTCGTTCTCTTTACAGCTTCCCTACAAATTAATATAATTAATTAATAACATATTCCCTAACTCATTGGCTGCCGTATAATTTATTAATTAAATAATTCAATGGAAAAACAGAATTATCTCGGTGCAAAATTTACCTCGATAGATGTCAAACAATGCAACATCGAGCTGGGATCTTTGATATAATTTTTAAAAATCGGTTTAAAGTATTTAAATAGTTTTTTGAATGCGGGAACGATTTCTTTTTCGGTAGTTTTCATCTGCGATAAACTGAATATAGCTCGGACTACGTTCAGATTCACCTCCTCCAAAGACATGTTATAAGCATAACGCGATGAATTAATTTCAAGGATCAAATTATCGCACTTCAATTGTTCATCGTATCCCCTGACTAAACTGTCTACGACTTCTTGCAGGAATACTGTAATTAAATATTTATATTAAATAACTAATATCGAAAATATATGGAAACATTTGAATAAATCAATAATTACTGTTTTCATCCTCTTGAATAGATTCGGCAATACTGCTTGAAGATTCATCGGAGGACGAAACGTATCCATCCTCGGATTTCTCTTCCCACCAAATACTAGCCAAGTTACTCGACGATTCTTTAACGACATCCTGTGATACATCCGACGAAATTGATTCGTTATCGATATCATTGTCGATTATAAGACTGTACGCTTTTTTTCCTAATTTTTGAGATGCTGCAAAATACAAAATCATTACGTAAACAATAATTTACAAAGATTACGACTTGAATACACAAACTTACAAGCGGCGCTAGGATCCGAAGACTGTATAAAACAATCTTTGACTTGAACCTTTGCATCCAACTCGACGTCCGGACTCGTAATCACATTATTTACATTGACACTGTCTCTCAAAATATTTTTAGTACTCAATATCGACGCGTTTACGATGCAACCGCTATTGATAACACATCCGTCCATGACGTAACTGTCGATTATTTCGCAGTTGGCACCGATCGTACAATTTTTTCCGATTACGGATCTCGTTATTGACGTGCTCTTGCCGATGGAGCTCCCTTCCGATATAACTACATCCTCCTCTAATACGCAATCCCTTAAAATAATTAAATAAAATTAAACATCCTAAAAATAAAAAGAGTAGATAATAATAATAGTATCGCATACTTTTCCAACGTAACATCTTTATGTCGATAAACGTAATTCCTCAAAAGCATATATGTCTGTTGTTGTTTAGATATTCCCATATCCGGTACGAGGGGGAAAACCCACCTATGCATTATGTCCTGACTGAAAGTATACGTATATATTTAATTAACCGTCTAATATTAGCAGAACCAGAAAGTTTTTTCGTTTTCTCTCTATTAAAATAAAAAAATTTATACGTTAATAATTATTGAGATAATACGGGAGTTCGGGATTCGGATAGATTTAAAGATGGATGCAACTAGATATAACTTCAGGAGACCGGTGACACCTTTATACCATTCAAAATAAATCGGTACAGCTTCTTGCCTATCCAGACGATGTAGACATTGTGGCCAGATTTCGGCCGACGCTCAAGGATGCATGCCAGCGATGGCAAGGACGAATCCTTGAGCCCCTGAGAGTCAAAGAGTACAGCTTCGAGGCCGTGAAGCCAATGAAACCAATTTGCAAGTACGAAGAAGAAACATGCTGGCAAACCGGTGCTAGTTTGGATTTAGCATCTACAGTCGGGATTCCTCTTGAAGAAGATTAAAGATATGCTTTACATGACCCTTATCTCTTTTCTATGTCTTAACATACGAGTCTGAATGCTCTGACAAAACCAGGTGAGCAACAACTTGAGCAACAACGGGGATTACAGAATGACTTAGGAAAGACTATTGCCTTCTTACATGATCTAGCGAAGGATCACCTCCTGACCTCCACACGGCACTAGATGTGAGTAGGAAGAACGGGAGCCAGTGGGGACGTCCCCTAGAGCAGACCGCGCCCCGGGAAGCACCC